>JARBWK010000005.1:158262171-158428314 GCA_030556195.1 Anolis apletophallus | reverse complement strand
AAAGGTCGACAACAAGCTACACAAATTGGTCGAGAGCTCACTCGGCCCTGGGCAGGTCTCAAACTCATGACCTTCTGGTCATTAGAGATCTTATGCAGCTGACACCCAGCCAGCTGCGCCACATTCCCGGTGCTGACAATTTGAAATGTGGATTGTGGACTAAAATTAATCGTAGAAGGTGGGCTGTTGCTTTGACTCCATCTTCTCATGTGTATTATGGAGATTTGATTAAATTACCTTGGAAGAGGATGTGCCGAGTCATGTGACATCATATGGCTTATTGCTTGGAACTGAGATTCTTGAAAGCTATGTGACTTTTTACTTCAGCCCCCTGCAGTCATATGTGATTGTGGAAACTGGTTATTTTGGCTAATACCCCAGTGGACAGGATCAGGATTCAAAATGACCTTCACAAATGGTAGAGTTCAAGTCCAACAAGGATACACATAACATCCTCTATTTAAGCAGGAAAATGAAATGCACAAATGCTGGATGCATATAAGCCTGGCTTGTAAACAGTAAATCTGAAAAAGCATTAGGAATGTTAGCAAACCATAAGCTAAGCAAGAGTCAACAGTGTGATGTGGCTGCCAAAAAAAGCCTACGTAATTCTTGTTTGCATTGATAGAAGTCAAATCTCATCTGGAATATAATATTCAGTTCTGGACGCCATAGTTCAGGAAGGGTATTGACAAGCTGGAACACATCCAGGGAGGAGTGATGAAAATAGCCAACAGTCTAGGAATCAAGCTGCATGAGGACGGGCTTAGACCAGGGCTGCTCACTAGGTTGATCGCGATCGACCCGTCGATCGGAGAGCTGGAACCGGTCGATTGCGTAGCCTGAAGGAGGGACCGACCGAGCAGCGTAGCCTGGAGGAGGGAGAAAGCAGGGAGGGGAGGACAGCGCGCAGAGGTAGGAGGGGGTGAGAGAAGGAGCGCCAGACAGCCACGCCCCTCTTGTTCCTGCCAAAAGAGTAGGGAAAATGGCGTGTGTTACGTCACAGGGCATAGGGTTACACCTGTGTTGGACGGGGTTACACTCCCCATGAAGACGCAGGTTCGCAGCTTGGGTGTGATCCTGGACTCATCACTGAGCCTGGAACCCCAGGTTTCGGCAGTGACCAGGGGAGCTTTCGCACAATTAAAACTTGTGCGCCAACTGCACCCGTACCTTGGGAAGTCTGACTTGGCCATGGTAGTCCATGCTCTGGTTACATCCCGTATAGATTGCTGCAACGCCCTGTATGTGGGGCTGCCTTTGAAGACTGTTCAGAAGCTTCAATTGGTCCAACGGACAGCAGCCAGGTTGATAACAGGAGCGGCACTCAGGGAGCGCACAACTCCTCTGTTGCGCCAGCTCCACTGGCTACCAGTTTGCTACCGGGCACAATTCAAAGTGCTGGCTTTGGCCTTTAAAGCCCTTAACGGTTCTGGTCCAACTTACATGTCTGAACACATCTCCCCCTATGAACCATCAAGATGTTTAAGATCATCCGGAGAGGCCCTGCTCTCGGTCCCGCCTGCTTTGCAGGCGCGACTGGTGGGGACGAGAGACAGGGCCTTTTCAGTGGTGGCTCCTTGGCTTTGGCACACCCTCCCTAGAGACATCAGATCAGCCCCCTCCCTCCTGACATTTCGCAAGAAGTTCAAGACATGGCTGTTTGACCGGGCATTTGCAGATGTAGTATGATTATTAATTGAGACCTAAGGGACGACGACGATGCAATTGGAAATCGATTTATTAACGAGACGCTGATATTGAGTTTAATTTTAATTGCTAATTTGTATATGATGTGATTGTGTTTGGTAACTGTTGATGTGTTTATCTTGGGCAGTCCTTGCCATACATACACCGCCTCAAGTCGCCTTCGGGCTGAGAGGGGCGGTATAGAAGCAAAGTAAATAAATAAATAAATTGTGGGAGTTGAAGCCCAAAATACCCGGAGGGCCCAAGTTTGCCCATGCCTGGTCTAAAGTTTGCCCACCCTGTCTTGAAAGTTCAGGCAATCGCTGTCTCGGATCATGAGATTTCTCATTGAGATCCCAGTTTATCAGGCTTACTTCATTTCACTGTGGCAGCTGATTGAAAATTTGGAACTGGGACAGAAATATTTGAGTGGAGTCCTGCCATTCATCCATTCATTTATTGGATCCATATCCTGCTCTTCACTCCAAAATAAGGTTGGAGAAAGTTCACAACAAAAATTGAGTGAAATGACAGTTAGAACACAGAACAGGTTCACATGTTTCAATACAATTCTTTAAGAAAAAATACCAGTAAAAGATATCAATGTTTTTATTGTGCCTCAATATGTTTGTAAAAAGTGGATAACCCACTCAGTAAACATTTGTTCCATTCAAAGTGCTGGCTTTAGCCTTTAACGCCCTAAACAGGGGCTGCTTAGGAAGTCGATCATGATTGACTAGTAGCTCGCGAGCCCATCTGAGGTAGCTCGCAGCAGGATGGGGTGCTGCGCGTGCGCGCCATGCGCATGCTTATGCCACCGCCTTCCACCCACCCCTCTCTCGCCCGGTTTCATGGCGGATCCGGGTGAGAGAGAGGTGGGAGGAGCGCCAGCCGGGCCTGCGGAAGCCCAGCCTTCCTCTCCGCCGCCCCTCTCTTGCCCGGCTCCTCCATAAAGTAGGTAATCTTTTTTACTAGGTTACTAATAGTAGCTCGCATGCTAGAAAAGTGTGAGCACCCCTGCCCTAAACTGTTCTGGTCCAACTTATCTGTCCGAACGCATCTCTCCCTGCGAACCATCCAGGTGTTTAAGATCATCCGGAGAGGCCCTGCTCTCGGTCCTGCCAAATTCGCTGACCCGGTGGGCGGGGACAAGAAACAGGGCCTTCTCAGTAGTGGCCCCTCGGCTATGGAACGCTCTTCCTAAGGACATCAGATTGGCCCCCTCCCTCCTAACATTTCGGAAAAAACTGAAGAACTGGCTGTTTGAGCAGACATTTGCAAACGAATTATAATTCACTTAAACTGAGACCCTTGGAATGAATATGACGATACAATGGAAAGTGACCCTATTGATGAGATTTTTTTTCCTTTTTTTTTTTACAATTTTATCATTTTAACTGTTAATTGTACTGTTTGTATATAGTTGTGTACTAATTGCTTGTTGTATTTTATATTTATTTATTATTTCGATGTGTATACCATCCTTTCCAGTTGGCTCAGGACGGTTTACAGCATATCGAACTATATCAGAAAAACAAAAATGAGTTACAACATAGATACATAAAAACAATGCAGTATAAAACTACTTCAACAGTATTCTGCTATAGCCAAGAGTGGCCAGAGGCCAAATGCCTGTCGGAATAATGCCGTTTTGCAAGCTTTCCGGAAAGCCGGTAGCTCGCTCACTACTCGAACTTCAGGCGGTAGATTGTTCCACAGGCATGGTGTTGCCACAGAGAAAGCTCTCTGCCTGGTTGAAGATAAGTGAATAGTTCGCAGAGAGGGAATCTGCAGGAGATTAAGATCCTCAGATCGAAGAGATCTGTGGGGAACATATGGGAGTAGACGGTCCCTTAGGTACACCGGCCCCAGACCATGCAAGGCCTTAAAGGTCAAGACCAACACCTTGAAGATGATCCGGTGCTCAATTGGCAACCAGTGCAATCGCTGCAGAGTTGGGGTAATGTGAGCCCTGGCCGGCACTCCAGCCAGGAGTCTCGCTGCTGCGTTTTACACCAGTTTGAGCTTCCGGATGACCAACAAAGGAAGACCAATGTAAAGGGCATTACAGTAGCCCAGCCTTGAGATGACCATCGCCTGGATCACCGTGGCTAGGTCATTTCCGGTGAGATAGGGCGCCAGCCGCCTAGCCTGACGCAGGTGGAAAAAGGCAGATCTGCTGACCGCAGAGACCTGAGCCTCCATTGTCAGCAGAGGGTCCAATTGGACCCCTAGGCCAGTGTTTCTCAAGTGCCTCGCTGTCCAGGTAGGACCCCTGAGCTCACACCCACCTGGATGGCCAAGAGGTGTCAGAGGGGTCACCAAAGACCATCAGAAAGTATAGTATTTTCTGTTGGTCATAGGAGTTCTGTGTGGAAAGTTTGGCCCAATTCTATCATTGGTGGGGTTCAGAATGCTCTTCGATAGTAGATGAACTATAAATCCCAGCAACTACAACTCCCAAATGTCAAGGTCTATTGTCCCCAAACTCCACCAGTGTTCACATTTGGGCATATTGGGGATCCGTGCCAAGTTTGGTCCAGATCCATCATTGCTTGAGTCCACAGTGCTCTCTATATAAAGGTGAACTACAGCTCTAAAACTCAAGGTCAATGCCCTCCAAACCATTCCAGTAGTATTTTCTGTTGGTCATGGGAGTTCTGTGTGGGAAGTTTGGCCCAATTCTATCATTGGTGGGGTTCAGAATGCTCTTTGATAGTAGATGAACTATAAATTCTACAACTCCCAAATGTGGTCTATTGTCCCCAAACTCCACCAGTGTTCACATTTGGGCATATTGGGGATCCGTGCCAAGTTTGGTCCAGATCCATCATTGCTTGAGTCCACAGTGCTCTCTGTATAAAAGTGAACTACAGCTCTAAAACTCAAGGTCAATGCCCACCAAACCATTCCAGTAGTATTTTCTGTTGGTCATGGGAGTTCTGTGTGCTAACTTTGGTTCAATTCCATGTTGGTGGAGTTCAGAACGCTCCTTGATTATAAATGACAGTAACTACAACTCATAAACGACAAAATCAATCCCGCCCAACCCCCTATTAAAATTAGGGAGTATCAGGTATTTGTGCCAAATTTGGTGCAGATATTGATGTTACGATTCATAACAGTAGCAACCGCACAAATATAATTTTATGGTTGGGGGCAATATGAGGAACTGTATTAGGGGCCATTAGGAAGGTTGAGAAACACCAGGTCATGGCTAGGCAGCCGGAGCTCACACCCACCTGGATGGCCCAGCATTGTTGGCTCGTAGCCAACCAGTCATGGCTTCAAGGCATTGTTGGAAACAATTGGGAACAGAGTCCGTCTATCCTCAGCACCAGCTGGGTATCATCCGCATACTGATGACACTCCAGACCAAAACTTCGCACCAAATTGGCAAGTGGCTGCATGTAGATGTTAAATAATAGAGGGGAAAGAATGGCTCCCTGAGGCACCCCACAACTTAAGGGGAGCCTCTCAGAAACCAGACCTCCCCTCTCCACTCGCTGTCCCCAATCGAGGAGGAAGGAGGACACCCATTTCATTTATTGTGGCATTGTTGCCGTGTGTGCACCGCTTCAAGTCACCTTCGGGCTGAGAGGGGCGGCATAGAAATTAAATAAATAAATAAATAAATTGTTTGTTGCCAAAAACCTGTCTGAATAAACCCGCCTGCTGGTAAAATGTAAGTGCCCAGCTTTGCTACCCTTGCTACGAACCTCCTCAACCCCTCAGCAAAAATTTGGTTTCACATTCCTAGAAAAAGGAGAGCCTCCCTCCAAAGTCCTGGCAGGCTTATAGAAGGAATACATGGCTTCATTCAGAAAAGCCAGCTAGAGAGGGATCTACTCTCAGGGAGCCAGTTCACATTTAACTTCCTCCCATAATATCAGCCTGGGTTCCTAATGCCACTTGATTTGAGCAAAACATTGGTAAAAGGTGACACGTATTTCACCTTAATTATAGTTTTGACTAACTTTTAATTTGTTTCTTTTTATTTTGACATTTTTGAAATGTCAGAAAATGACAACATTTTGCATACTCAGCAAGTTCTCAAATACTGCCTCCCAGCGATTACGACCACTAGAGCAGGGGTCGGAAACCTTTTTGACTCAGAGAGCAAAATATTTGGAAATTTATTTCAGTGAGAGCCATATAATATATATAATATATTTTAAGACTGAAATCAACTAAATGTGAGTATATACATACATACTATGAGAAAAGGTTTCCCCCGGCAGAGTGATGGGACACTTCAGACCTGGCTCTGCAAAAGGCATGCTCAGGACTCTGGGAAGGAAGAGAAGACAGAAGGAAGGGGGAAAGAAAGAAAGACAGACAGAGGAAATAAAGGAGGGAGGGGAAAGGGAGAATGAAAAGAAGAACGAACTATGGAAAAGGAAGAAAAGGAAAGGAGGAGAGAGACAAGGAGGGGAAAAGAAAGAAGGAAATGGGAAGGGAGGAAAGGAGAGGGTGGGGAAAAGAAAGGAAAGGGAGTGAGGAAAAAGTAAAATAGTGAAGGGAAAAGAAGAAAAGAAAGAAGGGGAGAGAGGGGGAAGTGAAAAGAAAGAAAGGAGAAGGAAAGGAAGACTTGTGGGAAAAGAATAGAAGAGGAAGGAAGGAAGGGAAAAAGGAAGAGGGAGGGAGGAAGAATGGAAGGAAGAGGGAGGGAGGAAGAATGGAGGAAAGAGGGAAGGGGAGAAGGGGAAAAGGAAGAAGAGAAGGAAAGAATGGAAGAGGAAGGAAGGAACAAAGAGGGAGGGAGAAAAGAAGGAAGGGGAGAGAGGGAGAAAAAGAATGAAAGAAAAAGAGAGGGAAAAGAAAGGAAGAGAAAGGAAGGAAGGAAGGAAGGAAGGGGGAGGAGGGTGCGGGGCCAAGGCGGACCTTGGTGTTGACATCAGCGAGGTAGTCCCTCCGGAAGGCGTTGAAGAGGCAGCGGCTCGTGAGCTGCCCAACAATGAGGTCAATGAGCTGAGCGTCCCCTGGGGCAACGAGGCCGGATCCGCAGCGCCAGGGCCAGGCCCGCCTCTGCCACCTCCCCCGAGGCCCGGGGCGGAAGACGAAGAGGAAGACAAGGCCGGAAAAGAGGGCGCAGGCCCCGAGAGCAGCGGGGGATGAGGAAGAGGCGGCGATGGCAGCAAGGAAGTGGCAGTCACAGCGCATTTCCATCACTCGCCCCCGCTGCATGCTGGGAAACTGAGGCCGGGCTGCTCTGGAGAGCCAGATGCATTCATGAAAAGAGCCACATCTGACTCCTGAGCCATAGGTTCCTGACCCCTGCACTAGAGTGTGCTACTCTCTCCAAGTCAGGCTATACTAAAGTTCAGGATAGAAGTGTAAATCTTTATATATTTCATTTCCACATGCAGGAAAGGATGTCCACACACACACCGAACCCTCAGTTTTGTTAAATTACAAGTGTTTACACACAATTTTAAACACAATATTTGTACTTGGTTGGTGAAAATTCATTAGTGCAGGAACACGGGTGGCTTTTCTGTACAAAACATGCATTTTAGGATGTGCATATTGAGAAACATACGCTGGTTCGGAAGCAAAATGCATCTGTTTAGCCCAGTGTTTCCCAACCTTTTTTGAGCCGCGGCACATTTTTTGCATTTACAAAATCCTGGGGCACACCACCAAACAAAATGACACAAAATGACACTCTAACACAGTAATACGTATAGTTAATATGTTTTTAAAATGTATTGGTACACTCAGTGTGAAACCTGGGCCTGTTTCGATGAACACAACATAGATATCCTGGCAGGAATGGCAGAAAGACACAAACTTCCCACACAGAACTCCCATAACCAAGAGAAAATGCTATAAGGGTTTGGTGGGCATTGACCTTGAGTTTTGGAGTTGTAGTTCACCTATATCCAGAGAGCACTCTGGGCTCAAACAATGTTGGATCAGGACCAAACTTGGCATGAATACTCAATATGCCCAAATGTGAACACAGCTGGAGTTTGGGGAAAATAGACCTTGACATTTGGGAGGAAGGCTGAGGAAGGCTGGCGAGGGAGTCCCTCACGGAATCCCACCTGCCTTTCCTTTCTCCGAGGGCCCTCCTGCCAGGCCCCGACCCTTTCCCCCCGTGAAGGAAGACCCCTTCTCCCCTTTGGGGCTCTTCCTCCCCGAGGGGCTTTGGGGGGGGGGCTTGCCGAGGGGAAGGGCGCCCCGGGGCCTCACCTGGGATGCAGCTGGGCCGAGCCGGGGCGCCTCCAGAAACAGCTGGCTCCTTCACTTCCTTCACCGCCGCAGGAGGAAGGTGAATGCGTCTGCCATCCCCGGGACCTAGTGCGCATGCGCCCAGATAAGCGCACTTCCACTTCTTCAGTAGCTACTGAAATGGACATCCAAGGGCCACCTCTGTGTTGATGGAGGCAGGCAGGATTTTCCCCGGGTACTGGTTGTGGGGGGTCGGGAGCAGGTGAGGGTTTTGCCCTCCTTTCTGCTAGAGATCCCTGTGTACAACTAGTGGGCCACTGTGTGACACAGAATGCTGGACTAGATGGGCTGAGGCCCGATTCAGCATGGCTCTTCTTATGTTCTTATGTTCTTCCGTTCCTCGCCCTCCCTCGATTGGAGGCTGGCTGGCTGGGGAAACGGCCGAAGGAGGCAGCGCCCTGACCCCTTCTTCTTCTTCGCTGCCACCTGGCCCTTTCCCCCCCCCCCCAAGCAGTAGCAGCAGGAGTTCGGCAGGAGGGGGAAGAAAGGGGGGAAGAGAGGTTTTCCCGCGGCACACCAGGTGATCGCTCACAGCACACTAGTGTGTCACAGAACAGTGGTTAGGAAACACTGGTTTAGCCAAACTACAATGATTTCTATTCACAAAATACTGCTTTTTCAACACAGAGACCTCATGCAGGAAAATACATATTTTTTTTCTATGCAGAAATTTGTACAGATTGTATAAAGTTGCACAATTTGCACTGTTGGTCTGAGTTTCCTTAGCAAAAAAAATTCAATTGAATTTTTTTTTTAATGAGTATCGTTCCCATTCCTAGGTCAAGGACATAATACCTGGCAGCCAGTATATTGGCTGTGATAATCCAGTTCCAACACATAACACAGTTTTAACTCCTCTTCTTTTAATACACACTTGTGGTGACTCCAAGATATAATAATATTAAATTGAAACCATAACATTGGATAGAGTTCCATGAGTTATTTTTACAGCCCCGTTGTAAAAAAGTGATCTTAAAGAAATTGCTGTAAGGTAGATAGATATACAACAACTGCTTGGAAAATTGTTCTAAAATATGAAGATATGGTAAAGTAGTCTTTCCTGGGCACAATTCTGACGGGATGACTAATAGTACAAGCTATCACGTGAACACATATTCATTTTTTTAAAAATCTTTTAGAATCATGACCTTGGAGATATCCAAAACAGCACCTCTCATCTTTGTTGATAATGCCTAATAAAATACCTTGCCTGCCCCTGATATCTGAAACTACACCCCCTGCTATTAAGTCACATTGATTTCAATGGGAATATGCTAAGTGTATGCATAATTTCCCTTTTAAAATCAATGTGGCGTAAAATTGCTTAACTGCATTAGGCTCATGCCCAGGGTTTCCAGTTAGCAATAAAAAAAAAGGGTTGAGTTCTATATGGCATCAATCCTGCAGCTTTCCATATGTTGAACCCCGCCTCCCAACAGCCTCAGCCAGCAAACCCAATGGGGAGGAATGCTGGGAGTTGTAGATTAACAGGGCAGGAATGTATCTGAGAATCACCAGGCTCGGATTACCCATAAGGCCAACCTAGGCCATGGCCTAGGGGTGCAAGCCGGGGGGGGGGGGCGCAGATCATGGACCAAAAATAATGTTGAAACAAATAAAAACACAATGCGCATGGAGATAAGGAAGGAAGATTTAATTGCGAACGGATTGCTCTCTGCAAGATGGAGGGGGAGGGTAGCTGGTATGGGACAGGCGTCAGGCGATGACTGACCAGAAATACAGACGACTAGATGAGCCATCAGCTCCCCTTGCCTCACAGATTGTTTTGTACTTTGAAGTGTCACTGTTATTGTTTGTGTTGGTGAATTATTGACATTTTCTGCTAGCTTATTCGAACTGTTAACCTTCTGGTCAGCAAGTTCAGCAGCTCAGCAGTTTAACCCACTGCACCACTGTAGCCCCATATCTATCATACCATATATATACAGTATATGCACACACACACATACCCCTCCGCTGTAGAAATAACGTGGCTAGGCACCACTGGAGGGGCTATGGCTTCATGCTATGGCCTCCTGGCAGTTATGGCTTGGTGAGCCACCAGCTCCCTTCAGCAAGGCCTGCTAAAACCACAACTCTCAGGGTGCTACAGCACAGAGCTGTAGGAGTTAAAGTGCTGCCAGGCCGCATTCGTTCCACTGCAGCCCTTGCGAGTGTGTGTTTCTTTTTGCTCTCCCTACCGGCGGGCCTTCTCGTGCGAAGGAAGCGCCGGGCATTGTGAGGCGGGGCGGTCTGTCTGCCTGCCTCGTAGCCACGTCCACTCGCCATGGCCATTCGGTTCCCCTGAGGCAGCAGGAGTGGTAGTGGTGGAGGGCTGCGGGCGGGGTGTGGAGCTGAGAGGCGGTGGCGGCGAGGGAAGACGTTGGCCGTTGGCGGCGGCTTGTCCATGGGGTCTGTCTCAGTGTTGTCCCCGAATGGCCGCTGCGTGACAGTGGGCCCAAGCACAGCGCTGCTGTAGGTACGTTCGGCCCAGGCGCCCCGCGAGCCCCGCGGATACACCTGCGCTGATTAATGGGGGTTGTTGTTGATTTATTCAGATATTACTGATCAACTGAGATGTGTTAGGCTACCTGAGTGAATTTGAGGTAAGTTGTATGATATGATTTATTTTTAGTGTGGGTCTGAGTGATGTGTGTGTGTTATTTGCAGTAGAGGTTGGCTTAAAGGGGGTGTAATTCCAAAGTGTGGCCTAGGGTGCAAAAAGGTGTTAATCCAGGCCTGAGAATCACACACAAGCCTCTCAAAGCATGAGAAAGAAAGAAAGAAAGAGAGAAAGAAAGAGAAGAAAGAGGAAGGGAGGAAGGAAGGAAGGAAGGAAGGAAGGAAGGAAGGAAGGAAGGAAGGAAGGAAGGGAAAGAAAAATCAAGCCCAGTGGCTTCATTGGAAAAAATGAAACTAGAAAGGTTTAACCAATTTTGGGCAGGAGAGTTTGTTACCAACTCCGTACATTGACAACCTTATAAAAGGTATTTATCAGGACAGGGCTGTCCAACTTCTACGGGTCCAAGGGCCGGAATTCCAGTCACTGATCACCTGGGGGGCCGAAGGCTCTGCCTCCGCCCCCGGCTCCGCCCCCTCCCTGGCCCCACCCCCTCCCCGGCTCCAATTTACTTACAATTGACCTTGAGTTGTGGAGTTGTAGTTCACCTACACCCAGAGAGCACTGTGGACTCAAATAATGATGGATCTGGACCAAACCTGGCATGAATACTCAATACACCCAAATGGGAACACTGGTGGATTTGGGGGAATGTTTCCTAATACCTTTGAGTTATTTGAGTCCACACTCAAATTGGGACACAAGAAAAAAAAACCCAAACACCTCAATGCCGTGGCAGGGCTTGATGGGGCCTCCTTTCCCAGAGGCGGGTGGAGGAGTCCCAAAGAGCTCCCTCCCTCCCTGAAGGGAAAACAAGCCACGGGGGCAGGCGCAAAGGAAGCCACGTTGCGCCCTGCACGCGGGGGAAGGCAGCACAACAAGGGGGAGGGGGCGCGGAGGAGGGGAAGGAAGCGTCGCCAAGGAAAACGCCGCTGAGGGATCCCTCCCCCCCTCACCCAACATCCCACTGTTTTTAGATTGATTGATTCGAGCCAGGCCCTTCCTTACCCATACTGCGGGAGTTCCCGCCACAGGGCCGGCGCCAACACCGCCGCCGTCCCTGAAGAGCCCTGATGGAGCCGAGGCCAAGCTCAGGCCGGGCGCGGCGGCTCTCCCATCCGCAGGGCGGGAAGTGAGGGCCCTCCACAGGAAGAGGACGGAGCCAGGAGGGGCTTTCCTGCCTCACTCCCCTCCTCCCTCTCTCTGAGGGAATGGGGGCTGGCCTGGAAGCAGCCGCGAGGGGAGGAGGCTCGTGCCCAGGCTGGCCGCAAATACCCGGGACCAGAGATTTCGGCAGCTATCGCGAGACTCTTGTGCCACAGACGGGATTTTGACCTCCCTCGAAATCCCATCTGTGGCTGGCGTAGTCTCACAATGCTTGCTTAAACCCGGAAGTAGGTATTTATTTTATTTTTTATTTTATTTTTTATTTTTTGTTTGTACTTTATTAAAACAAGTTAGGGGGCCGTAGGGAAGGGGCTCGGGGCCGCCTGTTGGACAGCCCCGTATCAGGAGACACAAAAAACACAACTAAATCTGTCATATGTAGGGATACATTTAGCCATCCTTGATAGTCTTGTGCATGGATCTGTTTTAGTTGTTTTACTTCGGCCAAACTGCCATTTTTGGCTTCACCGAGATGGCAAGGGCCCAGCCATCATGTCTTCCCATCACAGCTCTTCCTCCTCACCCCCCCCCCCTGAAATAAGATCCAGGAAAAGGCTCATCCCCAATAGAAATTTCCTGGTCCTTTTCTTTGTCTTCCCAGGATGGGGAAATGTCTGGGAGACCCAACATTCATTGTCCCCACATCCAGGACTCAGTATCTGCATAATCTTATCATTTATCTTTCCGGACTCTCATTAATTAATTAAATAATTAATTAGCTTTATTTATATTCCGCTCTTCTCACCCCAAAGGGGACTCAGAGCGCATTACAGGTACACATACTAGCAGACAATCCCTGCTGTTTCCACATACACACATATAGACAAACAGAGGCAAACTCTGGCCATCAGAGAGAGCTGACGCACTCCTCATCTCTCAGTGTTCCAGCGTCCCTTGTTGTTCCTTTCCACATTCCTCTACTTCCTGGAATTTCTTTAATGTCCTCATAATTCAGTCAAAATTTGCCTCCCCACTTAATATGGTACCTTAATCTCCTACTTGACAGATGCAACTGTCTTTCGGGCTGCAAAGGTCGACAGTAGGCTACACTTAAAGATCGAGCACCCACCTCAACCCGGGCAGGCCTCGAACTCATGACCAACTGGTCAGAGACATCTTATGCAGCTGACACTTAATCAGCTGCGCCACATTGTCTTCAGGATTCCGTTGCCACACACCCAGGGATGGAGAAAACCCCCTGGAGACTTCTCCACTCCAGGAACCACCATTGGAAGCCCCGGGGCTGCCTGCCCAGCTGGAAGGGGATCCCCAGTCACATTAACTAGATTCCGGTCAGACTTAAAGACCTGGCTCTTCCGCCTAGCGTTTGGGGCCTGATCGGTACCTCTGAATGTCTGAGCCTTTCCTCAGACATGTATCCTTAAATTGCTGTATATTGTTGTTTTTAAAATGATGTAAGTCGCCGGAGGCGGGTGGAGGGGATATATTAAAGTCACATTATCATTGCCTCTATCGATCAGCGTGCACCCTGGCTAAAGCCCAGTTCTCAACCAATCAGAGACCTGGAAAATGCCAGCCACACTTTTGGTGCTGGCCAAACAGGGGAATGGGAGGGAATTTTGAACTGTAGCAATGCTAATGCATGGAAACTCTTCTGTTTAAAGCTGCCTGCTTTTTCCTTATGCTTTCTGCTCATGCTAGCATCCCTTCTACGAACTGAATAAAACTTGTTTGCCTTCATGTTGGTGGGATCCTGATTTCTAACACAGAACATTCAAGATTAGAGGAACTTGCTAGACATCCCTTAGTATCCGCTGGTCTTCAAAATCTCAAATGTTTAGTGTCAGCCAGGGTAATGGGAAGCACTGAGAAGAGAAGGGAGAGAAAAGGGGAAGATTTCCTTCTGTCCCCTTGTGGTGGCTGGGGGTGTTTCTTTTCAGAACCAATCCAGCATCTAGCACATTGGATCGACCACGAGATAAGTATCTGAAATGTGCCCTTAGATAAAATCCCTCCCAGGTGTTGTGACACCAGGGCTCAACCTCTTTCCTATAATAGCAAGTAAGCTACTTTAAATGTTCCTTAGCCCATTAAACTAAGTCTCCTACTATCTCCTCATTTCACCTTGATCTAGGATCAGCCCTTTTAGCTAAAAATTCTGCCTTAAATTTTCTTCTTGGCTTTTCTTCACGAACAAAGATTCAGGAAGGACTCATCCCATGCTTTCTACAAGCGCGTTGATGACTAAAAAGGCCAATCCGAGATAGGCAAGTTCGGTTGCAGAAAGCACAGCAGAAAGTCTCCTTGGGTGATGTTGTTTCCAAGTTGCCGTTCTTTCTGCGTTGTCGTTTCTCTTCGAGACCCATTTGGCGTGTCTTCTCGAAAGAGGCCGCAGCATTGAGGATATTGCGCCTCCATGCCTCCTGATGTGAGGCCAGGGTGGACCATTGTTGGTGATCAATCTGGCCGAGCCTGAGATGTTGTTTCAGGGAGTCCTTATATCTCTTTTTGGGGGCGCCTCTCTTGCACTGACCCATGGTGAGTTCACCATAGAGTAGTATCTTTGGGAGGCGGTGGTCCTCCATCCTAGAGACGTGCCCTGCCCAGCGCAGCTGTGTTCTCAATAGCATGGCCTCAATGCTGGCGATCCCTGCTTGCTCAAGGACAGCAACATTAGTCACATAGTCAGTCCAGTGTATATTTAGGATTGTGCAAAGACAGCGCTGATGAAAGCGTTCGAGGAGTCAAAGGTGTTGGCGATAGGTGACCCATGTTTCAGACCCATATAGGAGAATAGACAGTACGATAGCTCTGTACACACTAATTTGGTGCTTTGCCTTAGGTGCTTGTTGCTCCAGACTCTTTTGTGAAGCCTTCTGAATGCAATATATGCCTTTGCTAATCTGTGATCTATCTCTCTTTGCTATTATCTGTGTGAACTGCTAAATGGACTGCTAAATGCCTATGCCGACGTGGGGATGATGGTGTTCTTCCTGTGGTGCGGGCTGGTAGAGGACTTCCGTTTTCCTCAGGCTGACTTCCAGCCCAAACAGCTCTGCAGCTGTTGCAAAACAGGATGTTTGGCACTGCAGGGCTGCTTCTGAATGGGCAACAAGGGCAACATTGTCTGCAAAAAGCAGCTCACAGACTAGATAGTTTAGAGCAGGGATGGGCAATTACTGGCCCTCCAGGTGTTTTGAACTTCAACTCCCAGAAATCCTAGCCAGTTTACCTGCTGTTAGGATTTCTGGGAGTTGAAATCCAAAACACATGGAGGGCTGGTAATTGCTCACCCCTGGTTTAGAGTCTTAGTGCGAGCCCTCAGACGGCTTAAGTTGAACAAGCTACCATCAGTACGATAGCGTATATAAATGCCGTCTTCTTCTTCGAGATCTGCCGTAGCCCTTTGGAGCATCATGCTGTTTCCAAGTTGCCGTTCTTTCTGCGTTGTCGTTTCTCTTTGAGACCCATTTGGCATGTCTTCTCGAAAGAGGCCGCAGCATTGAGGATAGTGCGTCTCCATGCCTCCTGATGTGAGGCCAGGGTGGACCATTGTTGGTGATCAATCTGGCCGAGCCTGAGATGTTGTTTCAGGGAGTCTTTATATCTCTTTTTGGGGGCGCCTCTCTTGTGCTGACCCATGGCGAGTTCACCATAGAGTAGTATCTTTGGGAGGCGGTGGTCCTCCATCCTAGAGACGTGCCCTGCCCAGCGCAGCTGTGTTCTCAATAGCATGGCCTCAATGCTGGCGATCCCTGCTTGCTCAAGGTCAGCAACATTCGTCACATAGTCAGTCCAGTGTATATTTAGGATTGAGCGAAGACAGCGCTGATGAAAGCGTTCGAGGAGTCGAAGGTGTTGGCGATAGGTGACCCATGTTTCAGACCCATATAGGAGAATAGACAGTATGATAGCTCTGTACACACTAATTTTGGTGTTTTGCCTCAGGTGCTTGTTGCTCCAGACTCTTTTGTGAAGCCTTCTGAATGCAATATATGCCTTTGCTAATCTGTGATCTATCTCTTTATCAATCTTGGCGTCTGAAGAGATTATGCTTCCCAGGTAGGTGAACTGCTAAATGGACTGCTAAATGCCTATGCTGACGTGGGGATGATGGTGTTCTTCCTGTGGTGCGGGCTGGTAGAGGACTTCCATTTTCCTCAGGCTGACTTCCAGCCCAAACAGCACTGCAGCTGTTGCAAAACAGGATGTTTGGCACTGCAGGGCTGCTTCTGAATGGGCAACAAGGGCAACATCGTCTGCAAAAAGCAGCTTACAGACTAGATAGTTTAGAGCAGGGATGGGCAATTACCGGCCCTCCAGGTGTTTTGGACTTCAACTCCCAGAAATCTTAACCAGTTTACCAGCTGTTAGGATTTCTGGGAGTTGAAATCCAAAACACTTGGAGGGCTGGTAATTGCTCACCCCTGGTTTAGAGTCTTAGTGCGAGCCCTCAGACGGCTTAAGTTGAACAAGCTACCATCAGTACGATAGCGTATATAAATGCCGTCTTCTTCTTCGAGATCTGCCGTAGCCCTTTGGAGCATCATGCTGAAGAAGGTTGTAAATAGGGTTGGTGCAAGAACACAACCTTGTTTCACTCCATTAGTTATTAGAAAGGTGTTTGAATGTCAAGAAGCCGTGAATGACTGTATTTGGCTCTAAATGCGTCAATAGACACTCAATGCTATAGATCAGGGCTGTCCAACTGGCGGCCCTGGGGCCGGATTCGGCCCCCAGCCTGTTGGACACGGCCTCTGCTATGCCCCCAGCCGCCACTTTTTAATTTAAAAAAATCTAAATTTTTTTAAAAATGGCCGGGAGGGGGGGAGGGGGGCGGGGCAGGGAGGAGGAAGAGAGCTAGCTCCTCCTCCCTGCACCGCCCCCGTCCGCTCCTCTCTCCGCGCCGAAAAGGAGGAGTAGGGCGCCAAGGGCAGCGTGTCACGCCAGGCCTGTGACGCGCTGCCCTTGGCGCCGCCTTCTGCCCTGGGGCGGTGGCTCCCCGCCTAGACAGGGCGGGGGCGCCGAAAGGAGGAGTAGGCGGCGCCAGGGCAGCGTCACGTCAGGCCTGTGACGCACTGCCCTTGGCGCCGCCTTCTGCTCTCCCTCCTCCTCCTCTTTCCCGGACGCCGTGCCTTTCCCGGGCGCCGTGGCGCTCGGGACAGCCACGGCGCCCGGGAAAGAGGAGGGGGAGAATGACAGCTTTAGGAGAGGGCGGGGCCTGGGCTGGGGGCGGGGCCTGGGGACGGGGCTTGGGGGTGGGGCCGAGCGGCCCCCGAGGTCATCAGTGACCTCTATTCCGGCCCTGGACCCGGTAGAAGTTGGACAGCCCTGCTATAGATGCATTGACAGAATGCATCAACTAGGATGATTCTGAAGTGGCAGCCCTATATTTGATCACCGTGATATGTTGCATTTTTATTAAAAGTTGTACTGATTATATCTGCATTCGCATCTAGGGAGATAAATGATAACAAACATCTTTTATGCAAAACCATGTCTGGTGTGTGTTTGCTTTCTAAGGATAAAATCTGCTTTTGCAATGTGTAAGTCCCCGTACTAATCCTCGAGTCTTTGGAGAAAGGTTTCATGTGCAGTTTTTTTTGTTTCCTATAAATGAAATATATCACAATGCAGCACCAAATCTTGGTACCACCTATTCTTACGAAGCGACCTAGACTCTTGTTGATCACTTTTCTTAACCACAAAATGTCTTTTCTTTAACTGTAGTCTTTTACTGTATATGAGATTGGCAAGAATCCAGCAGTGGACTTGAGCTGGTGAAATAGTAAATTCCAGCAGAATCAGGTAGACAATAATCCAGTGAACCTAACAAAAGCAATTTCAGAGTCAAAACAGTAGAAATCCTGTTTGGGGGTGGCATTGAGAGGTTTAGAGAGGGGGGTAAGGGAGAATGTTCCACTGTACTGGCCCTGAGATACAAATGCAAAGTAGATTTAGGTCACTGTTAACCATTGCTGTCAATTTTTAATCCTGTTTTTTCTCTCTTGAGTGTGGGCCTTCTCTGGGTATCTAATTTTATGTTGTTTTGCTGATATTTAGAATAGTCTGTGATCCTTTTGGTATTTTAAGTAGAAAATGGTCTCTAAATTACAAAAATACAGAACATGGAAATTATATATACAGAAAATGTATCCTAAAGCCAGGATTTTGTTGGGGGGGGCTGAATGTGAGTGAGATAGGATCTACCGTAGCAAACCTTTAAAAAAATTTTTTGTATCTTTATCCCTATACCCCCCATGCATATGGGATATATTGAGCATGGTGATCAGATCAGACCCTAACCCTAACCCTATACCCCCCATGCATATGGGATATATTGAGCATGGTGATCAGATCAGACCCTAACCCTAACCCTATACCCCCCATGCATATGGGATATATTGAGCATGGTGATCAGATCAGACCCTAACCCTATACCCCCCCATGCATATGGGATATATTGAGCATGGTGATCAGATCATGATATCAATACAAGTTTTAAAAGAAAAATGATTGAGCAAGCAGTGTATTATACATAGTTAATTTAGTGTTATTCTGAATAAAACATAAGTTACCTTTAACTTTAGAGGAAATTTTAAAGAATGAAGCTATGCTCTTTTGGCTTCTTTTCACTTTAGCTGTTCTGTCTTCCTTTCAAGCTAACTCTCTCTGCTAATTCTAAACTAACCAGAAATCCCCACTTCAAAACCCAGGCTCCTAACACCTCCCCTACTCTTAAAGATACAGGCTCTAAATTACATATTCTGCCCTTGGAGGAAAGATATTAGTAGCATAACTAACTTCATTTTAATGTAGAATTACTGTTTTTAATAACAACAACAACAACAACAACACAGGGCATTGAACCGAGCCAATGCTGGATCTGGATCAAACTTGTGCATACAGGCAGGAATTGGGGAATGATTGCACCTTTCCAAATGGACCACCCTGAAAATTTCCTTGGGTGATGTTGTTTCCAAGTTGCGGTTCTTTCTGCGTTGTCGTTTCTCTTCGAGATCCATTCAGCGTGTCTTCTCGAAAGAGGCCGCAGCATTGTGGATAGTGCATCTCCATGCCTCCCGATGTGAGGCCAGGGTGGACCATTGTTGTGATCAATTGGGCCGAGCCTGAGATGTTGTTTCAGGGAGTCCTTGTATATCTTTTGGGGGGCGCCTCTCTTGTGCTGACCCGTGGCGAGTTCATCATAGACTAGTATCTTTGGGAGGCGGTGGCCCTTTGGAGCATCATGCTGAAGAAGATTGTAAATAAGGTTGGTGCAAGAACATTAGTTATTAGAAAGGGCTCCGAGAGAGCATCGCCGCATCTGACTTGACCGTGCTGGCCCTCATGTAGACCGTGCTGCCGCTCTTCGAGGGAGAGCCGCTGATCCCGGCCCCGTCGGTGAAGAGTCTCGGTGTGATACTAGACTCGAGACTCTCGCTGGAGGCCCAGGTTGCTGCGACAAGTAAGGGAGCTTTCTTCCACCTGCGCCAGGCACGTCAACTGGCACCTTACCTTCCATCGGATGCGCTGGCTACAGTGGTCCATGCCACAGTGACATCACGGCTGGACTACTGTAATGCCTTGTACGTGGGGTTGCCACAGTCAACCACTCGTAAAATCCAGCTAGTGCAGAATGCAGCCGCCAGACTCCTCACCGGGACACAGCTGAGATGCCACATCGCGCCATCTCTACAGCGCCTGCACTGGCTGCCAGTCGAGCTCAGAGCCATCCACAAGATCTTGTCGCTTACCTTTAAGACCCTCCATGGCGCCGGCCCAGCTTACTTAAAAGACCGCTTGTTCGAACCAGTTCATTTAAGGTCGCCACGTTCAGTGAACAGGGACCTTCTCCGCATTCCAGGTGTGAGTGAGGCCCGCCTCGACATCACAAGACGGAGAGCCTTTTCCATCGCGGCCCCTGTTCTCTGGAACTTGATGCCGGTGGAACAGAGAGCTATCCTGGACATGCCCCAGTTCCTGACCACATTGAAGACCTGGCTCTTCCGAAAGGCTTACGGCTAAGGACACCTCCCAGACTTAGCCTGAGCTACTGGAACTATTTTAAGTAAATTCCTATTCTTTTAGCTTTTAACCATTGAACTGTTTTATGCGCTTTATGTGTAAGTCGCCCGGAGCACTGACGTGGAGGGCGACTCACAAATAATAAAATCAATCAATCAATCAATCAATCAATCAATAATCATTTTGAGGAATTTGGGGGGACATCCTAGACGTTCCAGGATCTGCCGCAGACCTTTTCTGCTCACAGTTTCGAAGGCTTTGGTGAGGTCAACAAATGTTACGTAGAGTCCTTTGTTCTGCTCTCCACATTTCTCTTGCAGTTGTCTAAGGGCAAAAACCATACCTGTGGTGCTCCTGTTAGCTCTGAAGCCGCATTGGCTTTTCGGGAGAAGTTCTTCTGCAATCACAGGAACTAATCTGTTTAGGAGTATCCTTGCAAGTATTTTTCCAGCAATGGTGAAATGATGAAATAGATAGAAAATAAAGAATAGACTTTGTGTGGTGCTTGATGAGACCCACATATGACGAAAAAGGAAAGGGGTGAAGAGTGGGGCTTTTGCCGTGGCTGAGCAGGAGCCGAGGGGATCATTGGTGATGTTTTGTTATATTTTGCTCATCTGTTCATGCCATCACGTTGACACAGTGGATGTAACTCTTAATGAGATATGCCACACTATCACAGGATGTCTATGTCCTACACCGCTGGAGAAATTATACTGTCAAGCTAATATTGCACCACCTGATATCTGCCGGAAAGTAGCAGCCATTAAAGAAAGGACCAAGGCATTGACATCGTTGGCTCATTCTCTGTTCAGATATCAGCCAGTATGCCAACGTCTTAAATCAAGAAATAGTTTTTCTAACATCTACAGAAATACTCACAGGAACATCTCAGCAAGCGAGAGTCCAAAAATGGCAGGCTAAAACTTGGAACCTCAATCAGTGGCTGATACCAGATGAGAAGCTCCCATCCAGGGCACACAGAAGACTGGGCAACTTGGAAGGCACTGAACAGACTATGCTCTGGTACCATGACCACCTACTACAATGCAGCCTGAGCCCTGCCACATACACAATGAAGGACCTTCTTACAGCTTCTGGTCAAAGGAAATTTAGGGTAATGTCAAGTTTTCAAACTTTGTTTATTGTTTTTATGCATTATAACTGTAATCTCAATTCACTTCTGACACGATAAATAAATAAATAAATAAATTCATGCACACATTTACAGAAGAGAAAAAGAATAATAAAAAATAATAAAACTAGCGACTTAGGAAGAGTTACATAGCAATGAGAGAAGGAAGGATACAGAATAGCAGGGGCTTGGGAAATGAAGGTGCTTGAGCTTACTTTGTGGCCATCTGGCCGGCTTCCTGTTTAGGAGGAGGATATCTGCTGCCTGATCTCTGCCAATGTTGCGGAGATCAGCTGAAACAGGCCGGCCTGAGTCAAGCGGCTGGGTTGGGGAGCGTGTTGGGAGTTTAGGGGTCATGTTGGGTGGGTTGCTGCTGGTTCTGAGGAGGCACCGAGGAGACCGTGGAGACACAGACGTTTTCATTCATCTTGTCCTCTATCCTTGGGAAAACTATAAATCAGGGGTAGGGAACCTATGGCTCGGGAGCCAGATGTGGCTCTTTTCATGATGGCATCTGGCTCTCCAGAGCAGCCCGGGCCTCGGTTCCCCAGCATGCAGCTCCCTCTCTCCCCTTCCTTCTTTCCTCCATTCTCCCGCTTTCTTCTTTCCTCTTCCTTCCTTTCTCCCCTTCACTCTTTCCTTCTCCTTCTCTCCTTCCTTTTCCCCATCTCCCCTTCCTTCTTTCCTCCATTCTCCCCTTCCTTCCTTCCTTCCTTCCTTCCTTCCTTCCTTCCTTCCTTCCTTCCTTCCTTCCTTCCTCTTCCTTTCTTTCTCCCTTTCACCCTTTCCTTCTCTCCTTCCTTTTCTCTCCCTCTCTCCCCTTCCTTCTTTCCTTCCTTCTCCCTCTTTCTTCCTTCCTCTTCCTTCCTTTCTTTCTCCCCCTTCACCCATTCCTTCTCCTTCTCTCCTTCCTTTTCCCTCCCTCTCTCCCCTTCCTTCCTTCCTCCATTCTCTTCCTTCCTTCCTTCCTTCCTTCCTTCTTTCCTCTTCCTTTCTCCCCTTCACCCTTTCCTTCTCCTTCTCTCCTTCCTTTTCCCCATCTCCCCTTCCTTCTTTCCTCCATTCTCCCCCTTCCTTCCTTCCTTCCTTCATCTTCCTTTCTCCCCTTCACCCTTTCCTTCTCCTTCTCTCCTTCCTTTTCCCCATCTCCCCTTCCTTCTTTCCTCCATTCTCCCCCTTCCTTCCTTCCTTCCTCTTCCTTCCTTTCTCCCTTTCACCCTTTCCTTCTCTTCTTCCTTTTCTCCCTCTCTCCCCTTCCTTCTTTCATTCTCCCTCTTTCTTCCTTCCTCTTCCTTCCTTTCTCCCCCTTCACCCTTTCCTTCTCCTTCTCTCCTTCCTTTTCCCCATCTCCCCTTCCTTTTTTCCTCCATTCTCCCTCTTCCTTTCTTCCTTCCTTCCTTCCTTCCTTCCTTCCTTCCTTCCTTCCTTCCTTTCTATCCAGGCCTGGATTAACCCCTTTTGGCGCCCTAGGCCACATTTTGGAATTACGCTCCCAAACCAACCTCTACCGCACCTCCCCCCCCACACATTCCTTCTTTCCACTGCCTGCGCTTTGCCTCCCAAAAGGAAAAAGGAGCAAGAATCCTGGCCTAATTCCAACCCTGCTTCTCCTTCTTTTTCCCCACAGGCGCAGAGCCCTTCTTCCCGCGCTCACGTGACCTTTTGGCGTGAAGGCTGCTGCAGGGCGGCAACTGCGCTGGGATTCAAGCCGCCTCTGCCTCCTCTGCCATGTTCCTGCCGCGCTTCCCTCCGCCTCCTCCTCCTTGCGCCCTCCTTCCTTGATAAGGGTGCGGGGGTGATGGCGAGGGGGGCGCCATTCCCTCCTCCCCTGCCCCCTCGCAGCACTCTCCCCCCACCCTCCCCTGAGAGAGAGAGTCATCTCCATGCCGCGTGTTGCGGTTTTGTTTCAACATATTTTTTTTATCCGTGAACTGCGCCCCCCTCAGCTTGCACCCCTAGGCCATGGCCTAGGGTGGCCTTATGGGTAATCTGGGCTTGTTTCTATCTCCCTTTCACCCTTTCCTTCTCTCCTTCCTTTTCCCTCCCTCCCTCTCCCTTCCTTCTTTCCTCCATTCTCCCTCCTTATTCCTTCCTTCATCTTCTATTCTTTTTCCCCAAGTCTTCCTTTCCTTCTCCTTCCTTTCTTTTCACTTCTCTCTCACCCCTTCTTTCTTTTCTTCTGTTCCCTTCATTATTTTACTTTTTCCTCACTCCCTTTTCCCCACACCCTTTCCTTTCCTCCGTTCCCATTTCCTTCTTTCTTTCCCCCTCCTTGTCTCTCTCCTGCTTTTCTTTTCTTCCTTTTCCATAGTTCGTTCTTCTTTTCTTTCTTCCTCTCACCCTCCCTCCTTTATTTCCTCTGTCTTTCTTTCTTTCCCCCTTCCTTCCATTTTCTCTTCCTTTCCAGAGTCCCGAGCATGCCTTTTGCAGAGCAACGTCTGAAGTGTCCCGTCATTCTGCTGGGGGAATCCTGTTCTCATAGTATGTATTAGGCCTGGGCAATCATGGTTCTAAATGGTTCTAAAGTACTTACAGAACTAAAGTTCTGTTGGTGAACATTAGGTGGCGGTGGTGCTTTGCTTCTACAGTGTTGCCAAAGTTCTGGTGGTGAACACTTGGTGGCGCTGGTGCTTTGCTTCTACAGTGTTGCTAAAGTTCTGGTGGTGAACACTAGGTGGTGCTGGTGCTTTGCTTCTACAGTGTTGCCAAAGTTCTGGTGGTGAACACTAGGTGGCGCTGGTGCTTTGCTTCTAAAGTGTTGCTAAAGTTCTGGTGGTGAACACTAGGTGGCACTGGTGCTTTGCTTCTACAGTGTTGCCAAAGTTCTGGTGGTGAACACTAGGTGGCGCTGGTGCTTTGCTTCTACAGTGTTGCCAAAGTTCTGGTGGTGAACACTAGGTGGTGCTGGTGCTTTGCTTCTACAGTGTTGCTAAAGTTCTGGTGGTGAACACTAGGTGGCGCTGGTGCTTTGCTTCTACAGTGTTGCTAAAGTTCTGGTGGTGAACACTAGGTGACGCTGGTGCTTTGCTTCTACAGTGTTGCCAAAGTTCTGGTGGTGAACACTAGGTGGCGCTGGTGCTTTGCTTCTACAGTGTTGCTAAAGTTCTGGTGATGAACACTAGGTGGCGCTGGTGCTTTGCTTCTACAGTGTTGCCAAAGTTCTGGTGGTGAACACTAGGTGGTGCTG
Organism: Anolis apletophallus; assembly: GCA_030556195.1. Taxonomy (NCBI): domain Eukaryota; kingdom Metazoa; phylum Chordata; class Lepidosauria; order Squamata; family Anolidae; genus Anolis; species Anolis apletophallus. The sequence goes on along the minus strand of JARBWK010000005.1, from coordinate 158,404,290 downwards.
GTGCTTTGCTTCTACAGTGTTGCTAAAGTTCTGGTGGTGAACACTAGGTGGCGCTGGTGCTTTGCTTCTACAGTGTTGCTAAAGTTCTGGTGGTGAACACTAGGTGGCGCTGGTGCTTTGCTTCTACAGTGTTGCCAAAGTTCTGGTGGTGAACACTAGGTGGCGCTGGTGCTTTGCTTCTACAGTGTTGCTAAAGTTCTGGTGATGAACACTAGGTGGCGCTGGTGCTTTGCTTCTACAGTGTTGCCAAAGTTCTGGTGGTGAACACTTGGTGGCGCTGGTGCTTTGCTTCTACAGTGTTGCTAAAGTTCTGGTGGTGAACACTAGGTGGCGCTGGTGCTTTGCTTCTACAGTGTTGCCAAAGTTCTGGTGGTGAACACTAGGTGGCGCTGGTGCTTTGCTTCTAAAGTGTTGCTAAAGTTCTGGTGGTGAACACTAGGTGGCGCTGGTGTTTTGCTTCTAAAGTGTTGCTAAAGTTCTGGTGGTGAACACTAGGTGGCGCTGGTGCTTTGCTTCTACAGTGTTGCCAAAGTTCTGGTGGTGAACACTAGGTGGCGCTGGTGCTTTGCTTCTACAGTGTTGCTAAAGTTCTGGTGGTGAACACTAGGTGGCGCTGGTGCTTTGCTTCTACAGTGTTGCCAAAGTTCTGGTGGTGAACACTAGGTGGCACTGGTGCTTTGCTTCTACAGTGTTGCTAAAGTTCTGGTGGTGAACACTAGGTGGCACTGGTGCTTTGCTTCTACAGTGTTGCCAAAGTTCTGGTGGTGAACACTAGGTGGTGCTGGTGCTTTGCTTCTACAGTGTTGCTAAAATTCTGGTGGTGAACACTAGGTGGCGCTGGTGCTTTGCTTCTACAGTGTTGCTAAAGTTCTGGTGGTGAACACTAGGTGGCGCTGGTGCTTTGCTTCTACAGTGTTGCCAAAGTTCTGGTGGTGAACACTAGGTGGCGCTGGTGCTTTGCTTCTACAGTGTTGCTAAAGTTCTGGTGGTGAACATTTCAGAACTCCAACAAAACTTTCAAAGTTTCATTACTATTTCATTATTGGTGATTTTTAAGACAGAACGAAATAGGAACTGTCATTTATAATAAAATTTTGAAAGTTTTGTTAGAGTTCTGAAATGTTCACCACCGGAACTTTAGCAACACTGTAGAAGCAAAGCACCAGTGCCACCTAGAGTTCACCAACATAACTTTAGTTTTGTAAGTACTTTAGAACCATTTAGAACCATGATTGCCCAGGCCTAGTATGTATGTATACTCACATTTAGTTGAATTCAGTCTTAAAATATATTATATATATTATATGGCTCTCACTGAAATAAATTTCCAAATATTTTGCTTTTATGGCTCTCTCAGTCAAAAAGGTTCCCGAGCCCTGCTATAAATCACAGGATACAATTTATGCCTTCTTTTTATTAGGAATGGGGTTGGAGGTCTTCAATATCAGTAGGGTCTGTAGTGCAGTTGAAATGTTGTAAAATATTAAAACAACATCAACATCAATGCTTCTTCCTGTTTCCATTTTCAATAAATAAAATACAAACTGGATGATAGTTGGGAAAATTTATCCATATTCAGAACTCACTAAGAAAGAGTACAAATTGTCTAGTGACTGATCAAGATAATGAAGAAAGTACGTATATTGCTGAACATCTGAATAAGTTTGAAGAACCAGTGTACCAGGCCATTTTTCATGTGTCTTTAAGACTATGAGATGACCATTAAATAATGCAGACAGAACGTTGCCTGCTGCAAGGTCAACAAGCAACTCTGGCCTGATAAACAGAAGATGTTTTTTCGTAACCATTGGTCATCCCCTTTTCTGTGCCAGGAGGTGTCACATCGGGAAGGCCATCAACTCTGCTACATGAGTCATGTTCTTCACCAAATGAGAAGAAGCCCTTCAGGCATAAGTGGATGAAAAATGTCCGTCCAATTGCAGTCATAAAGAACAATCTATTGCCTGACATCCTTTAGTCTTTTAGTCCTTTAGAAACATTTATGTTATAAATTAATTTATTCTACATGAATAAGTGAGAGCCCTCGAGTGGATCTACTGTGATCCAATTGACAGCCTGGCCGCATATAATTTAAACAATGTGGGGTCAGTTTCATCTTCCTGCAAAAGGAGTCCAAATTTGTGATTAATGTGGAAACCAGCAATGATTTGAAAGTTAAATCTTTAGATACAAAGTCTGCCTATGATTCCTATGGGATTCGGATAGAGCTTAGCACTGAGCACCGGGAATGTGGTGCAGCTGGCTGGGTGTCAGCTGCATAAGATCTCTACTGACCAGAAGGTCATGAGTTCAAAGCCTGCCCGGGTCGAGGTGGGCTCTCGACCTATTGTGTAGCCTGTTGTTGACCTTTGCAACCCGAAAGACAGTTGCATCTGTCAAGTAGGAAATTAAGGTACCACTTAGTGGGGAGGCTAAATTTAACTGATTTCTGAGGCCATAAAAAAGATCTCCAGAAAACACGCTGAGGAATGAAGGAGTGCGACAGCTCCCCCTGGTAGCCAGATGTTAAATTGCCTCTGTCTGTCTTATGTGTTTGTGTGTCTAAATGTAATATGTACATTGTAATCCTCCCTGAGTCCCCTGCGGGGTGAGAAGGGCAGAATATAAATGAAGTAAATAAATAAATACATAAATAATGGGAGGGGGACAAGGATTCCCATTTGGCCATTGTGGCTCATAGAATTCCCTCTGGCATTACTTCATCAACGAAGATTCTCAGGAAGGACTCATCCCACGCTTTTTACAAGCGCGTTGATGACTAAAAAGGCCAATCTGAGATAGGCAAGTCCGGTTGCAGAAAGCACAGCAAAAAGTCTCCTTGGGTGATGTTGTTTCCAAGTTGCCATTCTTTCTGCGTTGTCGTTTCTCTTCTAAAACCATTTGGCGTGTCTTCTCGAAAGAGGCCGCAGCATTGTGGATAGTGCGTCTCCATGCCTCCCGATGTGAGGCCAGGGTGGACTATTGTTGGTGATCAATCTGCCTGAGCCTGAGATGTTGTTTCAGGGAGTCCTTATATCTCTTTTGGGGGGCGCCTCTCTACTGCACTGACCCGTGGTGAGTTCACCGTAGAGTAGTATCTTTGGGAGGTGGTGGTCCTCCATCCTAGAGACGTGCCCTGCCCAGCACGGCTATGTTCTCAATAGCATGGCCTCAATGCTGGTGATCCCTGCTTGCTCAAGGGCAGCAACATTCGTCACATAGTCAGTCCAGTGTATATTTAGGATTGTGCAAAGGCAGCGCTCAGGAAAGCGTTCGAGGAGTCGTAGGTGCTGGCGATAGGTGACCCATGTTTCAGACCCATAAAAGAGAATAGACAGTATGATAGCTCTGTACACACTGATTTTTGTGCTTTGCCTCAGGTGTTTGTTACTCCAGACTCTTTTGTGAAGTCTTCCAAATGCACTATATGCCTTTGCTAATCTGTGATCTATCTCTTTATCAATCTTGGCGTCTGAAGAGATGATGCTTCCCAGGTAGGCGAACTGCTGAACGGACTTTAGCACAGATTTGCCTATGCTGACGTGGGGATGATGGTGTTCTTCCTGTGGTGCGGGCTGGTAGAGGACTTCCGTTTTCTTCAGACTGACTTCCAGCCCAAACAGCTCTGCAGCTGTTGCAAAGCAAGATGTTAGGCACTGCAGGGCTGCTTCTGAATGGGCAACAAGGGCAGCATCGTCAGCAAAAAGCAGCTCATGGACTAGATAGTCTAGAGTTTTAGTGCGAGCCCTCAGACGGCTTAAGTTGAACAAGCTGCCATCAGTACGATAGCGTATATATATGCCGTCTTTTTCTCCGAGATCTGCCGTAGCCCTTTGGAGCATCATGCTGAAGAAGCTCTAGCAATGTGTCTCTTGCTCCATGAAAAAATATTCCAGCAACTCCTATGGCCTATGTAGGAAAGTTTAAAAAAATATGATTGTGGTAGGTTATTTGTAATGCCAATTGAGATTCTTTAGAGCAGTGTTTCCCAACCGCTGTGATGCGGCACAGTAGCGTGCCGTGACGGACCTCCTGCTGTGCCGCGAGAAAAGCTCTCTGCCCCCCTTCCTTCTGCCGAACTCCTGCTGCTTGGGGGAGGAGGAGGAAGGGCTGGGCGGCGGCGAAGAAAAAGAAGAAGGGGCCAGGATGCCGTCTCCTTCGGCCGTTTCCCCAGCTAGCCTCCAATCCGCCATGACTCCCGCCCCTCGCCTGCTGAAGCCATGCGGAGGAGCCCCACCCACTGAAGCCCGTCCACTGCTCATGCTCATATTCCTCCTCCTCCGTGCGGCTTCAGCGAGCGAGGGGCGGAAGTCATGGCAGAGAGCGGTGCCGGGGACGGGGCCATGACTCCCACCCCTCACTCGCACTGCCCCCTCAAAGCTGGAGAAGCTGTGGGGGAGCTGAAGCCGGGGGAGGGGGCGGGGCATGGCACGGCCTGGAGTTCCCCACCGAGGATCTCCGTCTTCGCTGGATTCACCTTCAACCTACTGGCTCGCAGCCATCCAGTAACGGCTTCAAGGCAAAAATGGAAATTATCGGGTAGAGAGTCGGGCTGGCCTTCCATCCTCAGAATAAGCTGAGTGTCATTTGCAGGAATGGTATACCAACTAACGTTTGCCACTATAGTTTGCATTTGTTCTTCACGATGTGCAGAAAGTAATTCATTCCTGTTAATCACATAAGTGCTTGAAAGATAACGTATTGTTTCTTTCAGTGTGTGTTTTTAAAAATGTTTTTCCATTAAAAGCCCTTAGGAATGATAATAGGCTGACGTGAGGATTTAAAAATTCTGTCAAAATATCTTAAAATATCTAATACTGTTCCTTTAAAGTAACTTTCAAAAATAACTAAAAAGATATTATTCAAGAAGTGTTGTTCCCACTTTTCAACACGACTTCTATATGTCCTTGTGACTAAGAAAAAACACATTGACAGGTAGCGGCGCTTCTTGGTTAACTCACTAATTCCAAGTTTTCCTCCCTCCCCCACAAAGCAAGGAAGCTTTGAAATCACTCACAGGAGGGATGTGCTTTCTCAGTCTTCCCTCCCTACTTGCAGCCCGTCCCAAAATTACCTATAATTTCCCTACGACATTGGCATTTTTCTGTTCAGATTGCCTTATGCTTGCACTTTACAGATCTCCCTCTCCTTGGATGGGCAATTTTGTTTTTAACCAAGCCAAGGTCAGCAAATGAATGGGAGGGAAGGAAAAACAGACCGCGTAGCCAAAACTTCTCATCGTTTTCCTTACATTCTGAACATCTGGTTCCCATGAGCCACTCGCCTAATCCTAATGTTTAATTCTTTGATGTCCCTAAATCTCTGAATCCTTTATGTTCCCAAGACCTTCCAAAGCCTTAATCTCCAATGTTGTCCTGTGGTTTTCTGACAGGATTGAACCAGACTTCTCGCTGCCCTTTTCCAAGCTCATTTTTTTTGGTCTTCTTCTTTTTATTTTCTTCTTGAAGGTGAAAAGAAGCAGGGAGATTTTTGTATGTGATGATGGGTTGTCCAAAATTAAGATCTAGGCCAGGGGTTCCCAAACTTTTTTGGGCTACCGCCCCCTTTCCAGGAAAAAATTTACTCACCCCCCCCCCTAGAAATTAATATTTTTTAAAAATGTAATAGCAATTAAACATTAAGATATATGTATTAGAAAGGGCTCTCTCAGAACCCTTTCTAATAACTAATGGAGCGAAACAAGGTTGTGTTCTTGCACCAACTCTATTTACAATCTTCTTCAGCATGATGCTCCAAAGGCCTACAGCAGACCTCGAAGAAGAAGAAGGCATATATATATATGCTATCGTACTGATGGTAGCTTGTGCAACTTAAGCCATCTGAGGTCTCGCACTAAGACTCTGAACCAGTGTTTCCCAACCTTTTTTGAGCCGCGGCACACTTTTTACATTTGCAAAATCCTGGGGCACACCACCAACCAAAATTATTTATTATTATTATTTATTAAGTTCAATTTGATATACCGCTCTCTCTGGAGCCCAGAGCGGTTCACAAGAATGGCAAAATAAAAACATAAAACACATAAATACATTAAAATACATTAAATTACATTAAAACAATTCCAATCCCCCGATTAAACAAATTGCAGACCGAGCTGCAGTACAGTGGCAGGCTAGCAGCAGGATAGCGGGTGCGGTAGACACCAGTCAGCTATGGGCCGAATGCCTTTCTGAACAACCACGTTTTTTACTGCTCTGCGGAACGGCAGAAGGGCTCGAGTGGCCCGTGTCTCTTCAGGAAGGCTGTTCCACAGAGTTGGTGCCACTATGGTGAACGCCCTCCGACGGGTGGTGTCCAGTCTACAGACCCTAACACTGGGCACATCCAATAAGTTGAGCCCCTCTGAGCGCAGTGATCTCCTGGGCACATAAGGGGTAAGCCGCTCCCTCAGGTACACTGGCCCCAAACCATATAAGGCCTTGAAAGTTAAAACTAACACCTTGAAGACGACCCGGAATTCAATTGGAAGCCAGTGCAGCTCGCGCAAGAGTGGAGTCACGTGATCAGATCTTAAGGCTCCTGAGAGCAGGCGGGCTGCAGCGTTCTGCACCAGCTTAAGTTTCCGGATCGCCGACAAGGGTAGGCCAATGTACAGCGCATTACAGTAATCGAGCCTCGAGATGACCGTGGCTTGGATCACCGTGGCCAAAATGACACAAATGACACTCTAACACAGTAATACATATAGTTGATATGTTTTTAAAATGTTTTTATATACTCAGTGTGAAACCTGGGCCTGTTTCGATGAACACAACATAGATATCCTGGCAGGAATGGCAGAAAGACACAAACTTCCCACACAGAACTCCCATAACCAAGATAAAATGCTATAAGAGTTTGGTGGGCATTGACCTTGGGTTTTGGAGTTGTAGTTCACCTATATCCAGAGAGCACTGTGGACTCAAACAATGTTGGATCAGGACCAAACTTGGCATGAATACTCAATATGCCCAACTTTGAACGCAGATGGGAGTTCAGGGGAAATAGACCTTGACATTCGGGAGTTGTAGTTGCTGGGATTTATAGTTCCCCTACAATCAAAGAGCATTCTGAACCCCACCAATGATAGAACTGGGCCAAACTCCCCCCCCAGGAGGCAAGAGGAGGTCTCTACTTGGGGAAAGGGAGGTGGGCCTTCCCAATGCATGGAGAGGGAGAGACCAAGTAGACAACGGGTGGGGAGGGGGTGTTTGTAATTTGTGCCTTTATCGAGGTAGGTTTCTTAGGGTTTCTATACTTCAACACACTAGACTCCCCCCCCCTCCCCTCCTGGAGGTTCCAATTTCCCACAGCACACGTGATGATCGCTCACGGCACACTAGTGTGCCCCGGCACACTGGTTGGGAAACACTGCTCTAAACTATCTAGTCTGTGAGCTGCTTTTTGCTGCTGATGCTGCCCTTGTCACCCATTCAGAAGCAGCTCTGCAGTACCTAACATCCTGCTTTGCAACAGCTGCAGAGCTGTTTGGGCTGGAAGTCAGCCAGAAGAAAACGGAAGTTCTCTACCAGCCCGCACCACAGGAAGAACACCATCACCCCCATGTCAGCATAGGCACATCTGTGCTTAAGTCAATCAATCAATATATCAATCAAAACTTTATTACGGTCACAGACCAGCACAAAGCGGTCCAGCAGTTCGCCTACCTGGGAAGCATCATCTCTTCAAATGCCAAGATTGACAAAGAGATAGATCACAGATTATCAAAGTCATAGAGTGCATTCGGAAGGCTTCACAAAAGAGTCTGGAGCAACAAGCACCTGAAGCAAAGCACCAAAATCGGTGTGTACAGAGCTATCGTACTGTCTATTCTCCTCTATAAATCTGAAACATGGGTCACCTATCGCCAACACCTACAACTCCTGGAACGCTTTCATCAGCGCTGTCTTCACACAATCCTAAATATACACTGGACCGACTATGTGAGGAATGTTGCTGTCCTTGAGCAAGCAGGGGTCACCAGCATTGAGGCCATGCTATTGAGAACACAGCTGCGCTGGGCAGGGCACGTCTCTAGGATGGAGGACCACCGCCTCCCAAAGATACTACTCTATGGTGAACTCGCCATGGGTCAGCGCAAGAGAGGCGCCCCCAAAGAGATATAAGGACATCTCAGGCTCAGCCAGATTGATCACCAACAATGGTCCACCCTGGCCTCACATCGGGAGGCATGGAGAGGCACTATCCACAATGCTGCGGCCTCTTTCGAGAAGACACGCCGAATGGGTCTCAAAGAGAAATGACAATGCAGAAAGAACCGCAACTTGGAAACAACATCACCCAAGGAGACTTTCCGCTGTGCTTTCTGCAACCGGACTTGCCTATCTCAGATTGGCCTTTTTAGTCATCAACGCGCTTGTAAAAAGCGTGGGATGAGTCCTTCCTAAGAGTCTTCATTCACAAAGTAATGCCGAGATATGTATTAATGCAGTGGTTCTCAACCTTTCTAATGCCGTGAGCCCTAATAAGGATCCTCGTGTTGTGGTGACCCCCATCCATATTTTCGTTGCTACTTCATAAATAATTTTGCTACTCTTACGAATTCTAATGCAAATATCTAATATGCAGGATGTATTTTCATTGTTACAAACTGAACATAATTAAAGCATAGTGATCAATCACAAAAACAATATGTTTGGGGGAGTATGGACAACGGATGATGGGATTTGCAGTACCTGCGATCAATTCAGCTCTGACTTCCACAGTCGAGACCCCATGAATGGCAGACCTGGACCAAACTTGGCACACAGAACCCCCCATGACCAACAAAAAATACTGGAGGGGTTTGGGAGGAACTGACAGTGATTTAGGGGAGATGTAGTTCACCTACATTTGGAGAGCACTCTGAACCCAAACAACCCTGGATCTGGACCAAACTTGGCACAAATATTCAATATGCCCAAATTTGAATACTGGTGGGGTTGGAGGATTTATTTTGTCATTTGGGAGTTGCAGTTGCTGGGATTTATAGTTCACCTGCAATAAAAGAGCATTCTGAACTCCCAACAGCAATGGAATTGAAGTAAACTTGAACAATAGAGAATACTGGAGTTTTTCAGATCATGCTTTGTTAGGCCGAGGGATTAGGTTTCCGTTATTTTCTCAATCTTCTAGCTGTGGAAAGTGTTGTCTACCGGCGATGAGCTTTGGTCTTAGCCAACGCTAGACCGCACCAGGCTGCGATCTTGCGGACAGGGCCGGATCTTGCGGTAAGCAAGGTAGGCACGCACTTACCACTCGCCCCATTAAGGTGCACATCTTAGTTCTCCCCGAACCCCTTCCGACTCCCCGCTGCCACCAGCCGGTCCGTGCGGCATCCGTCTCCATGCCGACTCCGAGCACGAGCAGTGTAGCCTGAGGTCTGGAGGAGACGGAGGAAAGGAGGAGAAGTAGGACAGAGCGCAGAGGGAAGGAGGAGGCGAGAGAAGGAGCGGCAGCCACCAGCCACAGCCAGCCAGGTCGCCCAAAGCGGCCAGGGCCCATTCCCACTTCTGCCAGTTGCCTGGGTGATGGCTCCCATGCCTTTTCCGCTGCTGCCATGATGTCACGTGCACCATTTTCCCTACCATTTTGGCGGGAACGAGAGGGGGCGTGGCTCCACCCCAGTCATGCCCCCTCTTGTTCCTGCCGAAATGGTAGGGAAAATGGCACGCGTGACATCATGGCGGCAGCGGAAAAGGCATGGGAGCCATACACACCGTGTATGGCTTCCATATGGGCCATAGTGATGCCACCGCCATGCTGACTGCCGGGCACGCATGCGCACCTTCCACGAGGTAGAAGACTGAGGAGGACGGAGAGCGAGGGGGCAGGGAGTGAGGGCCAGAGAACAAGGGGGTGCCAAAATAAGGTTTGCTTACTATTTTAAAGTACCTCAGTCCGGCCCTGCTTGCGGGTCCTCTTCTGCTCCCTTTCCCCCTGATCTTTGTCAGGTCCCTTGAGGGGGGCCCACTTCGATCGGGAGGAGGGAGACTTAGTTTCCTGGACCCTGGACCTCTGTACTTGTTTTATCCAAGTACTGGTGGGCAGGGGCGGTCCTACAGGTAGGCAAAGGAAGCGGCCACATGGGGCGCCATCTGGGAAGGGGCAAATTCCCCTGCCCGCTGTGAGCTGGCAATGTTCCTCAGGCAGCGCCGCGGCTGCCTGCTTTTGGGCCCTAGCCTTGTGCGCTCCAACGCCGCTTCTAGGCATGCATGGAGGTTTTCGCGCAGGTGCAGTTGCTTCGGAGCTGAAGTTGAGCGCAGGAGCAACTGCGCATGCAGGAAAACCTCTGCGTATGCCCAGTAGCTCCTGTGCACAGAAGCCTGTAAGCAAAGCACTCCATATCACGCAGGCAGGGAGTGCTTCCCCTCTCCCTTTGTCTTCGCCCTGCCGCCGAATACGGTGACCCAATTGGGCAGGCAGGGGGCGGAGACAAAGGGAGAGGGGAGGGGAGCCAAAGGGGTATTGGCGACGTATTGCCTCCTGACAGCCGCCACCGGAAGTAGCCGCTGCGCGCTGAGGCGAACTCCCTCGCCAGGCCCAATCACGTGTGAACCCTACCACACCCGCCCACCTCCCCACGTGCGCGCTGGCCTATATAACATAGTATGAGTATGTACTATAACGGGCCTGCCCAACAGGCGGCCCGGGGGGGGGGGACGGGACACACGGCCCGCCAGCCCCTTGGATGCGGCCCGCCTACCCAGGCCCGGGTTAAGGCGTTTTGCCGCCCTAGGCCACACTTGGGAAGCCACGCCCCGGGGGTGGGGCTTCCTCCCTCCTTCTCTCCATGACCGGTCACGGAGAGAAGCAGAAAGGGACGCCCCGCCCCGGAGTGATGCTGGGCATGTGCAGCAGAGCCGGGGTGGGCGTCCTTCTGCTTCTCTCCATGACCGGTCACGGAGACAAGCAGAAACGGACGACCCGCCCCTGGAGCGATGCTGGGCATGTGCAGCAGAGCCCGGAGGCGGGGCGTTCTTTTCTGCTTCTCTCCATGACGGTCACGGAGGAGGGGCGTTCGAGTGATGCTTTCTGCTTCTCTCCATGACCGGTGGTCATGGATGCTGGGCAGAGCAGAGCCCGGAGGCGGGGCGTTCTTTTCTGCTTCTCTCCGTGACTGGTCATGGAGAGAAGCAGAAAGGGACGCCCCGCCCCCGGAGCGATGCTGGGCATGCTTCCCTTCCTCCTCCTCATCGCCGCGACTGCCTTCCACCTTCGGTGACAAGGAGGAAGAGGAAGGGAAGCTCCCACGGGGCATGCCCAGCAGCACCCCATGGGCAGAGCTTCTCCTCCTCCTCCTTGTCGCCGAACTAGGAAGGATTGGAAGGAGGGCGCGAGGAACCTTTTCACACTGCGCCCCCCCCCCCCAGGTGATCAGTGACCGGAATTCCGGCCCTTGGGCCGGTAGAAGTTGGACAGCCCTGTACTATAATATATTGTATATACATTGATACAATATAATACTACTAATGGTATTGTAATATTATAATTGTATATTTGTTTTATACGGGGGGGCGCCAAAATAATGTTGGGGGGGGTGCCAAAATAATGTTTGCTTACCATATAAAATTACCTTAGGCCGCCCCTGCTGGTGGGAGTAGAGATCCCCGATCTTCAGTCCTGGCTCCAACTTTAGACTCCTAAGTTGCTGCACTCGCCGCCATTGCAGACCGGAAGTTCCGGTCCACGCCACAAAAAAGTCTACTATGATAGGCCTGGCATTGTTGAAAACAACAAAACATTGGTGATTGAGACCACTAAGAGAAGGAAAGCCTCTGTGGAGCAATGGAGACATTATTGCATTCAGACCAGGGAAACTGGGTTAAAAATCTCTGAAGATAATGACCGTGAACCTCTGGTTCTCCCCACATTTCTGCCCTCTACCTCACAGGAGGGGAAGGAGAGAATATTTTTGGAGGAAAAAAGATCTCTGGCTTGCTTCAGGAAGGGGTTCCTTGGAGGAACGTGGGGGGCATAATAATAATAGATAATGACTGTATAGAGCAGCCTGGTGTATTCCTCATTTGCATAACCCGGCATTTAATGTACCCATCCTGCCACTGATCCTCCCTCAGCATGTTGCTGCCTCTCTCCCCACAGGCTTTTGTTATTGAGAAGCACAGGCAGGCATAGCCTCGGAAATCCCCTTCAAAATTTAAGGGATTGACTTAATAGAAAATACGTTTTTGGAAAGAGGCGAGCTTTCCCCCGCTTGTAAACGGTCCCTTCTTCCACCATAAAATAAGGCTTATTAAATGGCTGTTGGGACCCCCTCTGCTTCCCGTAAAGTCTCATCTTTGCTGGAGGAACAAATCCCATTTTGCACCCCTTCATCTCTACCCCCTCATCCCACTGCATCAAATCGACACCTGCAGAGCTTCTCTGAGCCAGGCAGCTTCCTGCTTGGATCACTCTGCTCGGAATGTTTCTGATGTTGGGGATCCAAACCACCCAGGGATTTGGAACAGGAAAATGGAAGTGGGTGGGTTGGTGAAGGGGGGAGGGACACATTGTTTTACGTAGTTTGCATCCTTTCTGCCTCTTTTCTCCCTCAAAAGAAGCGAAGCTCTTAATTTAGAGTTGGGAGAAGCACTAGGAGTGGCTGAAATTGAAATGTGTATTTACTAGTATGGACCAGATTGCTTCCTAGACCAGTGTTTCCCAATCTTTTTTGAGCCGCGGCACACTTTTAACATTAAAAAAAATCCGGGGGCACACCACCAACCAAAATGTCACAAAATTACACTCTAACACAGTAAAGAACGGCTGGGGGATGGTGGCCGGCTGGGAGCAGCTGCTGGGAGTGCCAAAGCTGGGGGAAGGGGAGGAGCCAGGCCATGCCATGCCCCGCCCCCCTCCCCCCGGCTTCAGCTCTCCCACAGCTTCTCCAGCCTTGAGGGGACAGTGCCAAGCCAGTGGGGGCAGAGCCAGCACAATGCTGGCTTGGCACTGTCCGCTCAAGGCTGGAGAAGCTGTGGGAGAGTGGAAGCTGGGGGAGGAGGCAGTGCCAGGCCATGCCATGCCCCGCCCCATCCCTTGGCTTCAGCTCTCCCAGCAGCTGCTCCAGTCTTGAGGGGGCAGTGCCAAGCCAGCGGGGGCAGAGCCAGCACAATGCTGGCTTGGCACTGTCCCTTCAAGGCTGGAGCAGCTGCTGGGAGTGCAGAAGCTGGGGGAGGGGGAGGAGCCAGGCCATGCCATGCCCCGCCCCCTCCCCCCGGCTTCAGCTCTCCCACAGCTTCTCCAGCCTTGAGGGGGCAGTGCCAAGCCAGTGGGGGCAGAGCCAGCACAATGCTGGCTTGGCACTGTCCGCTCAAGGCTGGAGAAGCTGTGGGAGAGCGGAAGCTGGGGGAGGAGGCAGTGCCAGGCCACGCCATGCCCCGCCCCATCCCCTGGCTTCAGCTCTCCCAGCAGCTGCTCCAGTCTTGAGGGGGCAGTGCCAAGCCAGTGGGGGCAGAGCCAGCACAATGCTGGCTTGGCACTGTCCCCTCAAGGCTGGAGCAGCTGCTGGGAGTGCCGAAGCTGGGGGAGGGGGCGGAGACAGGCCACACCATGCCCCGCCCCCCTTCCCCAGCTTCAGCTCTCCCACAGAGGAGCATGAGCGGGGGACAGGCTTCAGTGGGCGGGGCTCCTTCTCCGTGCGGCTTCAGCGAGCGAGGGGCGAGAGTTATGGCGGACTGGAGGCTGGCTGGGGAAATGGCCGAAGCAGGTGGCGCCCCGACCCCTACTTCTTTTTCTTCGCTGCCGCCCGGCCCTTCCTCCTCCTCCCCCAAGCAGCAGGAGTTCGGCAGGAGGGGGGGGAAGGAAGGGGGGCAGAGAGCTTTTTCCACGGCACAGCAGGTGGTCCGTCACGGCACACTATTGTGCCGCGTCACAGCGGTTGGGAAACACTGTCCTAGACAACTGCCCCATTCAGCTATCCCAAGTTGGCAGAGACAATCCTGATTAAACCTCTGCCACCCCACTTTTTGGTTGCATGTTGCAAGTCGTCCCAAATACATGGGAGTCACTCTGGACCCTCCTCTGACAAGAAGCACTGACTAAATAATAATAATAACAATAATATTTATTTGTACCTCCAACGAGGACTCCCCCATCTCCCCCATTTGGACGGAGTGCTTCTGGTGGACAGTGTTGCTAAACGCACTCCCAAGAAGATGAAAAGCTAGTTCCGCGCATGCACTATTGGGAAACGCACTCCCAAGAGGATTAAAATCATGGGGGAACATTTTGCAGCCGGGGCGGAGCCTCCCGCCTCCGGCTGCAAAATGTTTCACCGTCTTTTTCGGCCTCTTGGGAGTGAGTTTAGCAACTCCGTCCGCCAGAAGCGCTCCGACCCGATGGTGCATGCATGAAAGTTTCGCTTATGCGCTATTAAAAACAGAGTGCTTCTGGTGGAGGGAGTTGCTAAACGTCCACCCAAGAGGCCAAAAAGGACGGGGGAACATTTTACAGCCAGAGGTGGGAGGCTCCGCCCCGGCTGCAAAATGTCCCCCCATCCTTTTTTCCTCTTGGGAGGACGTTTAGCAACTCCCTCCACCATGCGCGAAACTAGCTGGCTGCGCGCATGTGTGCTCCGTGGTGCATGCGCGCACATGCGCCATCTCCACCAGGTTGGAGAGCCAGGGGGCGCCAAAAAAATGTTCGCTTACTACTATTTTTTACCTTTGTCTGGTCCTACTTAGGGAGCAACCTCTAATTTTCAAGCCTGACCTAGTTTATCGATGAGCCAAAAACGGCTTTTTGGGGGGCCTTGAGGAGACCCTCCTTCCCTCTTAAATGGTCTCTTTCAATTGAGAAGGCAGGTGGGATGAAGATTTGTATTAGAGGTAACATGGAGAATTCTTCTTATCCAATTTTATTTCTTTTAGATCCTCACAACTTCATTAGGGTACGCAAGCCTCTCCCCCGCGCCAAGGGGGCGCCAAGGGAGAGGTGTTTGATTGTAGGTAAACTATAAATCCCAGCAACTATAACTCCTAAATGTCAAGGTCTATTTTCTTCAAACTCCATCGGTGTTCACATTTGAGTACATTGAGTATTTGTGCCAAGTTTGGTCCGGATCCATCCAGGGCCGGACTAAGGTAAATTAAAATGGTAAGCGAACCTTCTTTTGGTGCCCCCTCGCTCTCCAGCCTTGTGGGGGGTGCATTCGTGCACCGGAGTGTGCCGTTGCTGCAGGGTGGGCTCAGCTGTCCGGGGTCGGTGGTCGCCCTACGCGGGGCCAAGGGGAAGGAGCGTTGGGCGGCTGGAGGCGGGGTGACTCCAGCTGTGGGGCACTCCTCCTTTTCGGCCTTGTGGTGGTGGGCGGTTGGTGGCTCCAGGCGGCTGGGCTTGCGCTGCAGCGATGGCGCATACGCGAAACTTCAGCGCGTGTGCCATTGCCGCAGGGTGGGTCCGGCTGTCCAGAGCCGCTGATCGCCCTACACAGGGCTGTTTTGGAGGTGGGTAGAGGCAGTGCGCTCTCAGCTGCAAAACACTCCTCCTTTTAGGCTTCGTGGTGTGGGGCGGTTGGCGGCTCTGGGAGGCTGGGCTTGCCCTGCGGCAATGGCGCATGCACGAAACTTGTCCTGCACCACGTGGCCGCGATGGAGGAGCATTTTGCAGCCGCTTCTGGCTGCCTCCAGTGTGCTCCTCCTTCTCGGCCTCATGGTGTGCGGCGATGGGGACAACGTAAAATGCGCCCCTGAATATTAACAAGTGGTAAACAAATGCTTACTTTGCGGAGTGCCAGATCCGGCTCTGGATCCATCATTGTTTGAGACCACGTTGCTCGCTGGATGTGGGTGAACTACAACTCCAAAACTCAAGGTCAATGAGTTCCAGTATTTTCTATTGGTCATGGGAGTTGGTCATGACAAAACCAATCCCCGCCCAACCCCACCAGTATTCAAATTTGAGCGTATTGGGTATTTGTGCCAGATTTGATTCATTGAATAAAAAGACATCATACATATCAGATATTTACATTACAGTTCATAACGTAATGCGCGAATCTCTGCACTATTTGGGCAGAGCGCTTCTGGTGGACGGAGTTGCTAAACGCACTCCCAAGAGGATGAAAAGGACGGGGGAACATTTTGCAACCAGGGCTCCCAAGTGCGCCTCTAGCTTTGGAGCCAGTGCGCATGCGCGAATCTCCAAAGCTGGAGGCGTGCTCAGGAGCCAGTGTGCATGTGCGGAGATTCGCACATGCGCAGAAGCTCCTACAGGTGCTGTAGCACCTGGAGCTTCTGGGCATGTGCGAAAATCTCTGCGCATGTGGAGGCGTGGCCAGCGCGGCCGGTGCAGCGCGGCCGGTGGTACCGAGCGTGCCTCCAGCTTTGGAGCCAGTGCGCATGCGCAAATCTCTGCGCATGCACACTGGCTCCAAAGCTGGAGGCGCGCTCGGGAGCCAGTGCGCATGCACGGAGATTCACGCATGTGCAGAAGCTCCTACAGGCGCACATGCAGAGGTGCGGCCGGCGCGGCCGGCATGGCGCTGCAGCGAGGGTGGTGAGGGCTGTGGGGGCGGCGTGGCGGCGCCCCTCCCAGGTGGTGCCCTACGCGGCCGCGTACTTGCCGTAACAGTTAGACCGCCCCTGCATGTGAAATGCCTATGGCTTCCACAATCTCTCGCACTTTCAATCTCCGTTCGGCCAACACCATATTGTGAATTTTTTCAATAGTTTCGGGTGTAGAGACCTCAACTGGGCGTCCAGAACGTCCGTCATCTTCCGTGCTTGTATGGCCACAACGAAATTCAGTAAACCACTTTTTGACCATTGAAATGGATGGTGCAGAGTCCCCATCGTATTTATCAAGCTTAGCCTTGGTTTGAGTGGTTTTTTCCGCAAAAAATATGCTTAATGAGCACACGAAATTCACTTTTTTCCATTCTCTCCTCAAATCACGCGTAGTCTGCTATCAATGGCTGTCAAACACACACTAAATCAGTGTTTCCCAACCTTTTTTGAGCTGCGGCACACTTTTAACATTAAAAAAAATCCGGGGGCACACCACCAACCAAAATGACACAAAATGACACTGTAACACAGTAAAGAACGGCTGGTGGATGGTGAGCTGCTGGGAGCAGCTGCTGGGAGTGCCGAAGCCAGGGGAGGAGCCAGGCCACACCATGCCCCGCCCCCTCCCCCTGGCTTCAGTTGTCCCACAGCTTTGCCAGCCTTGAGGGGGCAGTGCCAAGCCAGCATTGTGCTGGCTCTGCCAGCGCTGGCTTGGCACTGCCCCTCAAGGCTGGAAGCTGTGGGAGCGCTGAAGCTGGGGAGGGGCGGAGCCAGGCTGCGCCATGCCCCGCCCTCCCCCGGCCTCAGCTCTCCCACAGCTTGTCCAGCCTTGGGGGGCAGTGCCAAGCCAGCATTGTGCTGGCTCTGCCACCGCTGGCTTGGCACTGCCCCCAAGGCTGGAGAAGCTGTGGGAGCGCTGACGCTGGGGGAGGGGGTGGAGCCAGGCCGCGCCATGCCCCGCCCCCTCCCCCTGGCTTCAGTTCTCCCACAGCTTTGCCAGCCTTGAGGGGGTAGTGCCAAGCCAGCATTGTGCTGGCTCTGCCACCGCTGGCTTGGCACTGCCCCTCAAGGCTGGTGAAGCTCTGGGAGCGCTTAAGCTGGGGGAGGGGGCGGAGCCAGGCCGCGCCATGCCCCGCCCCCTCCCCCTGGCTTCAGTTCTCCCACAGCTTTGCCAGCCTTGAGGGGGCAGTGCCAAGCCAGCATTGTGCTGGCTCTGCCATCGCTGGCTTGGCACTGCCCCTCAAGGCTGGTGGAGCTCTGGGAGCGCTTAAGCTGGGGGAGGGGGCGGAGCCAGGCTGCGCCATGCTCCGCCCCTCCCCCCGGCTTCAGTTCTCCCACAGCTGTGCCAGCTTTGAGGGGGCAAGCCAGCATTGTGCTGGCTCTGCCATCACTGGCTTGGCACTGCCCCTCAAGGCTGCAAAGCTGTGGGAGTGCTGAAGCCAGAGGGGGCGGAGCCAGGCTGAATCATGCTCCCCCTCCCCGGCTTCAGCTCTCTCACAGAGGAGGAGCATGAGCGGTAGACGGGCTTCAGTAGGCAGGGCTCCTCCTCCGCGTGGCTTCAACAAGCAAGGGGCGAGAGTCATGGCAGATTGGAGGCTGGTTGGGGAAACGGCCGAAGGAGGCGGTGCCCCGGTCCCTTCTTCTTTTTCTTCGCCGCCGCCCGTCCCTTCCTCCTCCTCTCTCAAGCAGCAGGAGTTCAGCAGGAGGAGGGAGGAAGGAAGGGGGCAGAGAGAGCTTTCTCGCGGCACACCTGATGATCACTCACGGCACACTAGTGTGCCACGGCACACTGGTTGAGAAACACTGCACTAAATGACGCAGCTTGTCCAAATTTTGACAGGAGTGTACTGACAGATGTCTGTTGACAGGAGCAGTGTTGCCCTTTCCGTTAAGAGGCGGGAAATTCAAAAAGTCACGGACTTATTGACCCGCCCTTGTATATATCCCAAAGTGCCAAGCCTATCTCCTTCGCAGTTGCCCAAAATCACCTTGAGGGGGAATGGCCCATAGATGGATATAGAGGGAGGTGTGCGGGAGGAGAGGGGGGTCCAGCTAACACAGGTGTTGAACTAACCCTTCCATCCGGGACTTGACTCCCGAACTGACACTCAAAGCAAAAGCCAAGGAAAGGAGCGCAAAAAAGAAGATCGCACACACACACACACTCTCTCTCTTCTCCGCCTCGTCGAGCCCCTCCTTCCCTCCCTCCCTCCCGCGCGCGCCGTCCCTGGGCCAGGCTGCCGGGCCAATCAGGGCCTCGCGGGGAGTCCGAGCCTTGCTCCCATTGGCGGAGACGGCCCTGCGCGTGCCAAGAGGAAGGCGGGCGGGCGGCGAGGAGCAGCAGCGGAGTTCTTGCCGGAGAGAGGCTTTGCAGCGGCGGCTGGAGAGGAAGGGAGGAGAAGAGCATGGCCCGCGGAGGGGAGCGCGAGGGCACGGGGGCTGCCTCCTCCTAAGCAGCGGAGAGAGAGAGAGAGAGAGAGAGCGAGCGCGCGAGGGGGACGGCATGGCGCTTGCCCAGCTCCTGTTGCCCCGCGGAGGACAGGCAGCGCGAGGGAGAAGGGCCACGACGAGGCGGGCGGGCGCGCGCCTTCTCCCGCTTTCCCCGAGGGGCGCCGGAGGGCGTCGCGAGGCAGCAGAGGGCTCGCGGGCGGAGAGGAACTGAAGGAGCGCCGGGGGAAAGGGCTCGCGCTTGCCCTTCGACGGGGCGGTCCTGAGGAGAGACAGCGCGCGCCTGCCTGCCTTCCTTTCATCCTTGCTGAGGGAGAGCTAAGAGAGCCTCTTTCCCTTCCCACAGAGCGGAGGGTAAGTCTCTGAGGATTTCCCCCCTTCTTGAAGGGAGCTTCCTTAGCACCACCGCCTTGGAAAAGACCCCAAAGGGCCACCGTCCACTCCAGATGGAGACTCCAGCCAGACTGCCAGGCAGAGGCGAAGTTCCTCCTCAGCTTCAGGTGGGATCTCTTTCCCTGCTATTTGAACCCCATTACTACATTATTATTATTATTATTATTATTATTATGGACTCCTAGGTCCCTTCCCCACAGCTGTATAAAATCCCCAATTGAGCTGGATTATATTAGCAGTGTGGACTTAGATAACCCGGTTCAAAGCAGATATTAAGAACTGATGTGGTCAGGGTTGTAGCGGGGGGGGGGGGGGTTGAGCTGGATTATATTAGCAGTGTGGACTTAGATAACCCAGTTCATAGCGGATATTAAAAACTGATGTAGTCAGGATTGTAGCCAGATTTTTTTGGGGGGGGGCTTGAGGGGCTCAGCCCCCCCCCAATTCTCAGGGTGGTCCACAAGACTGGTACATTATTTGAACTGTTGTGTGTATTTGTATCATGATCTGATCACCATGCAAAATATATCTCATATGCATAGGCAAGCATGTAGCCAGGGGGGGGATGCCTTGGGGTCTTCAGCCCCCCCCAATTCTTAGGGTGGTCCACGAGAAGTCCTTAAACTGTTGTGTGTATTTATCATGATCTGATCACCATGCTCAATATATCCCATATGCATAGGCAGGCATGTAGCGGGGGAGACTTGAGGGGCTTCACCCCCAATTCTCAGGGTGGTCCACGAGAATACTGGTACATTATTTAAACTGTTGTGTGTATTTGTATCATGATCTGATCACCATGCAAAATATATCTCATATGCATAGGCAAGCATGTAGCCAGGGGGGGATGCCTTGGGGTCTTCAGCCCCCCCCCCCCCAAATTCTCAGGGTGGTCCACGAGAAGTCCTTACTAGTACATTATTTAAACTGTTGTGTGTATTTATCATGATCGGATCATCATGCTCAATATATCCCATATGCATAGGCAGGCATGTAGGCGGGGGGGGGGGTGTTGAGGGGCTTCGGCCCCCCTCCCCAATTCTCAGGGTGGTCCACGAGACTGGTACATTATTTGAACTGTTGTGTGTATTTGTATCATGATCTGATCACCATGCAAAATATATCCCATATTCATGGGGGTATTGGGATAACGATACAAAAGGTTTGCTAGGGTAGACCCTCTCTTGCCCAGACTCAGCCCACCCCCAAATCAAACTCAGCCCCCCCAACACAAAATTCTGGCTATGGCTCTGTGCATGGGGATATTGGGATAACAATAAAAAAGGTTTGCTAGGGTAGACCCTCTCTCACCCAGACTCAGCCCCCCACATATCAAACCCAGCCCCCAAACAAAATACTGGCAATGGCCCTGTGCATGGGGATATTGGGATAATGATACAAAAGGTTTGCTAGGGTAGACCCACTCTCACCCAGACTCACCCCCCCCCAAACAAAATCCTGGCTATGGCCCTGTGCATGGGGATATTGGGATAATGATAGAAAAGGTTTGCTAGGGTAGACCCTCTCTCACTCAGACTCAGCCCCCAATCAAACAAACCCCCGGAATCAAAATCCTGGCTATGGTACTGGATGTGGTGTATCCTTAAGTCAAAAGGGAAGCAACCCATGCACAGAGACAGACCCTTCCTTCTGAAATGATGGTTGGTGGTTGAAGTGTGGAGGGATGGGGATGTTGTTTTTGTGATGTGTGTGGGGAAAGTATTTCCCTTCGTTGTACCGTGTACACAGTGACGATAAAGTTATTCTGTCTTTCTAAATCATAACAAAAAAGCAGATATTGCGGATGATCTGCCTTGATATTCTGAGTTATACGGCTGTGTGGAAGGGTCCCCTAAACATGCCACCCTAAGGAAGAGTGCCGGGCTGAACATGTGTAGAGTGCCTTTCCAAACTGGGCATCTGTTCTGTTCTGGCTCCTTGTTTTCTGTAGAAAATGTGGGATTTTATTCAGCTGTGTGGAAGGAGCCTCGGAGTCCTGCAAACCCACTTCCTTCTTCATACCTCTTTCAAGGATCCTTCCACACAGAATATCCCATAATATCAAGGCAGGGAATCCCACATTATCCGAGCGTGGACTCATATTAACCCAGTTCAAAGCAGAAATTGTGGGATTTTCTGCCTTGATATTCTGGGATATAGGGCTGTGTGGAAGGGCCCTTGGAAGAGGGATGAAGAAGGATGTGGTTTAGGGTTTCTTGGGTTTGCAGGACCCCGATGCTCCTTCCACTCAGCTGAATAAAAAATCCCACGTTTTCTGCTTTGAACTGGAATATAATGGCAGTGTGGACTCAGGAGCCCTTCACACAACCATATAACCCAAAATATCAAGGCAGAAAATCCCATGATATCTGCTTTGAACTGGGATATCTGAGTCCACACTGCTATGTGTTCCAGTTCAAAGCAGATAATGTGGGATTTTATTCAGGGCCTCCAATATCCCTATATCCCCTATATCCCAGGATCTGATCCCTGAATATCTGCTTATCCCAGGCTTTCTGGCAGTGCGGACTCATATAATCCATTTCAAACCAGATAACCTGGGATCAGATCCTGGCAGGCATGTAGCCGGGGGGTTGAGGGGCTTCAGCCCCCCCCCCCCAAATTCTCAGGGTGGTCCGCGAGAAGGCCTTACTGGTACATTATTTAAGCTGTTATGTGTATTCATATCATGATCTGATCACCATGCTCAATATATCCCATATGCATGGGGGTATTGGGAGAACGATACAAAAGGTTTGCTAGGGTAGACCCTCTCTCACTCAGACTCAGCCCCCCCCCCCGAATCAAACTCAGCCCCTCCTGAATCAAAATCCTGGCTACGGCCCTGGATCCTGGAATATAAGGACTGTGTGGAAGGGCCCCCCAGTTCAAATAAGATATTGTGGGATTTTCTGCCTTGATTGGATTACATGGCTGTGTGGAAGGGCCCTGATTTCTAGGGCTGCAGATGGCCCCGCCCCTTATTCTTCAGGTGACAGGTAATCTCCCAATTTTTTAAAGAGGGGGGGGGGGGTTAGCCTGCAAAAGAGAAGGTTGAGACATGACAGCCATGTGTTGTTGAAGTCTTTCATGACCAAAATCATTGGGTTGCTGTGAGTAATCAAGCTTGCCAATTGCAACATTTATACTTGCTTCAACCAGACAAGGGTTCTTTTCCCCACCATGGTCAGTCCACAGATAGATAGATAGATAGATAGACACACACACACACACACACACACACACTGTTTGCTTCATTTCCAACAAACCTTGCCACAGATGGAGATGAAACGGCAGGAGAGAATGCTACTGGAATGGTGGCCATACAGCCCGAAAAACTCTCAGCCACCCATGACAGCCATGTTTAAATATTTGAAAGGATGCCATAAGGAAGAGGGGGTGGGCTTGTTTTCTGCTTCCTTGGAGACTAGGTCTCAGTAGAGCAATGGGTCCAAATGAAAGGAGATTCCACCTGAGCATTAGGAAGAACTTTATGACTGCAAAATCTGTTCAGCGGTGGAACTCTTTGCCTTGGAGTGTGGTGGAAGCTCATTTGGAGGTTGTCAGAGTCTGGATGGCCATCTGTTGGGGGCATTTTGATTGTGCCTTTCTTGCATGGCAGGGGGTTGGACTAGATGGCCCATATACTCTCTTCCAAATCTGTGATTCTTTCCAAAGCAGATGATTGACACCTGACACCCAACTGCCCCCTCCAGCCTGCAGTGCTCTTTGTCTGCTAGTGCTACACAGCTGGACTTATATGCAGAATATAATTGTTAACTGATGTTTTGATTTTTATTTTATTGTAATTGCTGTTTGGGTTTGGCCTCATGTGAGCCTCCCCGAGTCCCCATCGGGGAGATGGTGGCGGGGTATAAATAAAGTTTATTATTATATTATTATATTAACATGAGGGGCAGTCTGATCTCCCATTTGGGGCAAACCCTGGTTGAATCTTGTTAATTTCTAACAACGGAGCCTCTCGGTAGCCACAGAAGTGGTCATAAGTATCTGTTTGGCAAGCTAGTATTCGGCATAATCTACCTCTATCCTTTTGACATGTATATATCTTATCACCAATTTCAAATCTATATTTCAGTGTTTCCCAACCTTTTTTGAGCCACGGCACACTTTTAACATTAAAAAAAATCCAGGGGCACACCACCAACTAAAATGACACAAAATGACACTCTAACACAGTAAAAAACGGCTGGGGGATGGTGGCCTGCTGGGAACAGCTGCTGGGAGTGCCGAAGCTGGGGGAGAAGCCAGGCCATGCCAACCCCGCCCCTCAGCCCCAGTTTCAGCTTGGGGGTCCCAGCCAGCTTCTCCAGCCTTGGGGGCAGTGCCAAGCCAGTGGGGCAGAGCCAGCACAATGCTGGTTTGGCACTGCCCCCTCAAGGCTGCACAATGCTGGTTTGGCACTGCTGGGAGTGCCAGTGCCAGGGGGAGGGGGCGGAGCAGGCCCGTGCCATGCCCACCCTCCCCAGGCTTCAGCTATCCCAGCAGCTGCTCCTGCCTTGAGGGGGCAGTGCCAAGCCAGCGGGGGCAGAGCCAGCACAATGCTGGTTTGGCACTGCCCCCTCAAGGCTGGAGCAGCTGCTGGGAGTGCCGAAGCTGGGGGGAGGGGGCGGAGCCAGGCCATGCCAGGCCCCTCCCTCCCCCCGGCTTCAGCTCTCCCACAGAAGAGCATGAGCGGTGGACGGGCTTCAGTGGGCGGGGCTCCTTCTCCGTGCGGCTTCAGCGAGCGAGGGGCAAGAGTCATGGCGGATTGGAGGCTGGCTGGAGAAACGGCCGAAGGAGGCAGTGCCCCGGCCCCTTCTTGTTTTTCTTCGCGGCCGCCCGGCCCTTCCTCATCCTCCCCCAAGCAGCAGGAGTTCGGCATGAGGAGGGGGGAAGGAAGGGGGGCAGAGAGCTTTTCTCACGGCACAGCAGGAGGTCTGTCACGGCACACTAGTGTGCCGCGTCACAGCGGTTGGGAAACACTGCTATATTTAATGTTGGTGTCCGCCTGTACATTAGCTCTGCGGGAGAAGAACAAGAGACGAACACAACTGTTATTAATAGGGTTTTTAAAATTCCAAGCGCATTGGCATTTAGGGAATCTCGAGTTCTGTATCTGTAAAACAAAGCTCCAGACATTTCCGGCGTCAACATGTGAACATGAGCTTTGTGGATTACAAGGAGAAATAACTGTTCAGAGGTTAAGATTTCAAACCGTGTTGGGCGATTGTCACGGCATTGAACTCCCTTGTTAAGTGCTTTTCTTATTCGGTTGCCCAGCGCCTTACTAGGATCTCTCATTTAATTCACGTGAGGATAATTTTACATATTATGTAGACAAGTGTACACTCAACAGGGAAACATAGGCGATACTGTCTCCCCGATGAGAGCACTTGTGTGATAGACGTGCTGTATGACAGACAGCCCCGCCGTAGTTAACACACGCAGAACATCTCCGTGTGACATCTCAAAAATGTAACCTGTGAAGCGGCCCCAAGGGGAATGTGTTTTCAAATACATTGCAGACCTGTTAAAAGCATATGTCTGAGTTATATTGATTGTATTGTTTTGTATTTTTGCTGTTGTATTGTTGTTATGTGTCATTGGGCTTGGCCTCATGTAAGCCGCCCCGAGTCTCCTTGGGGAGATGGTGGCGGGGTATAAATAAAGATAATAAATAAATAAAATAAGTAAAGTAGAGCCCTGCCGATGACTTTACGGCAGTGTTTCTCAACCTTCCCAATGCCACGACCCCTTAATACGGTTCCTCATGTTGTGGTGACCCCCAACCATAACATTATTTTGGTTGCTACTTTATAACTGTAATTTTGCTACTGTTATGAATCGTAATGTAAATATCTGATATGCAGGATGTATTTTCATTCACTGGACCAAATTTGGCACAAATACCCGGTATGTCCAAATTTGAATAGAGATTGATTTTGTCATTTGGGATTTGTAGTTGCTGGGATTTATAATTCACCTACAATCAAAGAGCATTCTGAATTCCACTAACGATGGAATTGAACCAAACTTGGCACACAGAACTCCCATGAACAACAGGAAATCCTGGAAGGGTTTGGTGGGCATTGACCTTGAGTTTGGGAGTTATAGTTCACCTACATCCAGAGAGCACTGTGGACACAAACAATGATGGATCTGGAGCAAACTTGTCATGAGCACTTGATATGCCCAAATGTGAACACTGGTGGAGTTTGGGGAAATAGACCTGGTCATTTGGGTGTTGTAGTTGCTGGGATTTATAGTTCACCTACAATCAAAGAGCATTCTGAACCCCAGTGACGATGGAATTGAGCCAAACTTCCCACACAGAACCCTCATGATCAACAGAAAATACTGTGTTTTCTGATGGTCTTTGGTGACCCCTCAGATGCCCCCTCGTGACCCCCCCCCAGGGGTCTCGACCCCCAGGTTGAGGAACACTGCTTTACGGGAAGGTGGGCAGCATCTCTGCAAGAAAGGAGACTAAAATGCATATAACGGTGGAGGTTTAGTCAGCCACAAAGCATTGCAATTAATTAAATAAACCAGTGCTCGGCACAAGTGCTTACTGTAGGGTTGAGTGGGCATTTCCCCCCTCCCTGGATATGCATCAAATTAAGTGTTTTGTTAATGGAAAAAAGTAGAAGGGATGATTGTAAAGATGCCCTGCATGATTGCAACCAGAGGGCAAGGAGTTTAAACATCTTGTAAGCCTGCATTTCTCCAAAAGGGGGGGCTCAGGCTCCCTTGTTTCGTTCACTGAACCGCTGAAGGTTTGTTCCTTCTGGCAAACCTTTGTGAGTCTCTTCGCTGGTTGAAGTTCAACAGGTGTTGCTTTCTGAACATGGTGATGCGGTGACAGGGCAATGATATAGCTACCGAATTTCTTTATGTTATGCGTCCATTTATGATACCAAATCCCTGTGGGGTGGGGTGGCAGGTGGGGGGAGGCTACCCAAGATGAAAAACAGAAATGTAAATAGCCAGTGGCAAGAGTGTACACCAGGGCAAGGCTGTGTTATATCAGCTGGTGTTTTGTAAATGTGTGGCAAAACTAATTGACCATTTTTGTTTTAGACATTGAATCTGCTTAAACGGATGTAGGTTTTCTTTTCATAAATAGTCGGGCTATTACGTCTGGACACAGAAGTGTTCTGTGTATTCTGGGATTGCCAGCAGCAAATCAGGTGGCTTTAAGATGTTTTGTTTTTCATCTTTATAAGAAACTGTTGTCTTTTGTGCTACCTTGTAAGGTTGTTTTGTGGGTGAATGATAACAACAAGGCAGTTTTGCATTAATGGGCTTGGCCGACTTACCGGCTGAGCGGGTTGCACTCACGCCATCTTGGTTTCTGTAGTGGGGGCTTCTTCTCCCCAGAAGCCCCTGGGGGTGGCGGGAAGGCTTCCCGCCACCAACGCCGGCTGGCCAATGAGGGGGCTGGCCCCGCCCTGCCCCTGGCCGGCCTGCATTTCCACCCAGGCAGCTTACTTAAGGCTGCCCGGGACTGCCTGGCCGCATGTGGAGCCAGTCCTGTTTTCCTCCCACCCTCCCTACTTTTGCATTGTTTGTTGTTGTCCTTTTGTTTCTTCACTTCATTGTTGCTCTGTTCATGGTTTGCGGTTTTTATGTTCCTTGTCACTACTCCGTGTTTGGCGTGTGGCATGGCCCCAGGATCAGGCTGGCTTATTGCCCCTTGGTTGTAAGGGGGGGATAATGCCCAGGCCCCCTGGGGTGCTGAGTTTCTGTGGATAGGCATTGGGCTGCTCGCACCCCAGGCTTGCAAACGCCTTTGGACATTCGTGGGGGCTGTCCGACCCTGATCCAACCCTTTGTTCCTGTTTTCAATAAAGGAGTTGTGGCCATTTTCATCCAACCACTTGTGTCTGTGTTATTGTTCTTGGCGCGAGGTGTGTCACACTTGCATACGCAACAATGTGATAGAGATTATTTCTTATTCTCCCTCCCTCTCGGGGGGGGGGGGTACAAATACCACAAATAAATAAATAAATAAATAAATACATTGTCCCCACATGGGGAGCTGGAGCTGACAGAGGGAGCTCATCCGCGCTCTCCCCGGATTCGAACCTCTGACCTGCTGACATAAATGTTTAACCTATTATGCCACTGGGGGCTCCTGTCCACAAAGTTTACCTGTCCACAAAGTTACCTGTCTTGTAACTCTGTCTGACTCCCTGCATTTCCCTGCATTTGCCTTGTCTCCTTCCAATCACAGCTTTTATTGGAAAACCAATGTTGTTATGCTTCAGTGTGGGATCTGGTTGAATTGTTGAGTTGGAAAGGACCCCATTGGCCATCAAATGTACCCCCTCCCCCACTCAATGCAGGAAAACCAACTACATGGGTAGCTATCATGGCTCTTTTTTGAAAGCATCCAGAGTAGGAGACCCACTACCACTTTAAGCAGTTGGTTCAATTGTAAATTAACATTTACTGCCAAGGAGGTTCAAATGAAATAAATCTACTATAACTTAAAACCATCAGATTTGATCCCCGGGGCTGTAGAAAGCCTTCCTCTCGTGATGACTGTTCACATCAGCGTTTCTCAACCTGGGGGTTGGGAGCCCAGGGAGGGGGGTGTGGTGTTGCAAGGGGAGTTTCAGAGGGGTCGCCAAAGACTATCAGAAAACATATATTTCTGATGATCTTAGGAACTCCTTTGACAGAGAAGGCTGAAGATCTCTCCGCCTGTCCTTCTCTACCTTTTCGGAAACAGGTGACAACTCCTACCACCAAAAGCCCTCCTCCTGTTGTGACTGGCTGGCCTCTCAGCCAAGGGGAGGGCTGTTTCTGAGACTCCAAGCATGGAGAGGAGAGGAGGCATACTCAGTGCATGTCAGTGTGGTGTGTGCATGTGCGGGTGAGGGAGAGCATGCGAGGCTGGAGGGAGGCTTGTGCCAGCAAGTCTCTTCAAGGCTGGAGGGAGGCGTGGGACTGAGAGTGGCCAGCATTAGCCATGTTGCTATTTATTTTTTAAAAGGCCTTTCTGTTTTTTATGAATGCTTCCATTAGAAAATGTATAGGGATGTGGGTGAATTGCAGCTCCCAAAATCGTGGGTCAATCATCTCCAAGTCCCAGTTCAGTTGTGCCAAGTTCATCAGTCTCAGTTTGGATGCTCCTTGAGTGAGTGAACTACAACTCCCATATGCCAAGGTCAATCACCCAAATCCCTGCTGGTATTCAAAGTTGGCCACATTAGGTCTGTATGCCTAGTTTGGTTCAGATCCATCATTAGTGGCCATCTCTGAATGCAGGGAAAACTACAATTACTATCATGTTGGGGTGCCCCCTTCCCCAAAACCCCACCAGTATTCAAAGTTGGTCATATTGGGTATTTGTGCCAAGTTTGGTCTAGATCTTATCAGTTGGGTGCACATTGTTCTGTTGATGTGGGTGAACTATAACTCCCAACCTCTGAGGTCAGTCCCTTCGAAACCCCACCAATAGTCAAAGTTTGGCATGCTGGGTATGTGTAGCAAGTATACTACTTCCATCATTATTACAGAGTGCTCTGTGAGTGTTAGTGGACCACAACTCCAAGAATTCAAAAACACCCCCCTCCCAACCCCTCTAGTATTCAGTGTTGGCCATGTAGGTTGTGTGCCATGTTTCGTGCAGATCCATAATGCTCTTTGATTGTAGGTGAACTATCAATCCCAGCAATTACAACTCCCAAGTGACAAAATCAATCACTCCCTCTAACCCCATCAGTATTCAAATTTAGGTGTATCAGTTATTTGTACCACATTTGGTCCAGATCCATAGTCATTTGGGTTCACAGTGCTCTCCAGAGGTAGGTGAACTACATCTCCCCCAAATCACTGTCAGTTTCTCCCAAATGCCTCTAGTATTTTCAGTTGGTTATGGGGGTTCTGTGTGGGAAGTTTGTCCCAATTCTATCATTGGTGGGGTTCAAGGGGCTCAGATTTGCCTATGTGGGGATGATGGTGTTCTTCCTGTGGTGCGGGCTGGTAGAGAACTTCCGTTTTCTTCAGGCTGACTTCTAGCCCAAACAGCTCTCCAGTTGTTGCAAAGCAGGATGTTTTGATTATATACAGAACCCCACAGTGGTTTTGATTGCTTAGTTTCTCCCAAATCCCTCCAGTTTTTCAGTTGGTTATGGGGGGTGAACTATATGTGGGGATGATGGTGTTCTTCCTGTGGTGCGGGCTGGTAGAGAACTTCCATTTCTTCAGGCTGACTTCTAGCCCAAACAGCTCTCCAGCTGTTGCAAAGCAGGATGTTTTGTTTTTGATTGTAGGTGAACTATAAATCCCAGCAACTACAACTCCCAAGTGTCCAGGTCTATTTTCCCCAAACTCCACCAGTGTTCACATTTTGGCATATTGAGTATTCTTGCCAAGTTTGGTCCAGATCCATCATTGTTTGATTATCTGGATGTAGGTGAACTACAACTCCAAAACTGAAGGTCAGCGCCCACCAAACCCTTCCAGTATTTTCTGTTGGTCATGAGAGTTCTGTGTGCCAACTTTGGTTCAATTCCATCATTGGTGGAATTCAGAATAACTAAGTACAATTATAAATCTCAGCAACTACAACTCCCAAATGACAAAATCAATCCCCCTCCCAACCCTACCAGTATTCAAATTTGAGTGTATCAGGTATTTGTGCCAAATGAATGAAAATACATCCTTCATATCAGATATTTACATTATGATTCATAACAGTTGAGAAATTACAGTTATGACGTAGCAATGAAAATAATTTTATGGTTGGGGGGTCGCCCTAAATGGGGAACTGTATTAAGGGGTCGTAGCGTTAGGAAAGTTGAGAACTACTGGTTTAGATGTTGAAAGAAAATTATCATGCCACCCCTCGTGGGTTTTTTTCACTGGGTTAAAACGACTATTAATTATGACTATTTGAACATATTTTCCCAACAGATTATGAACCCATCTGACAGTGTTCCCATTTATTCCACATTTAATCAGTTTGCTAATCAAAATATTGTGGGGGGACTTTTTAAAATCCTTAACTGAATTCCAAAAAAATGACATTTGCAGAGTTTCCATAATCAACTAGTGACCTTATGAGAAAAAAAAAAGAGATTCGTTTGGCAAGTTTTGTTTTTGACAAATTTACACTAGCTCCTACTGATCACTGCATTGACATCAAGAAGCTTCTAGACCAGGCATGGGCAAACTTCGGCCCTCCGGGTGTTTTAGACTTCAACTCCCACAGTTCCTAATAGCCTACCAGCTGTTAGGAATTGTGGAGTTGGAGTCTAAAACACCGGGAGGGCTGAAGTTTGCCCATGCCTGTTCTAGACTCTTTTTTTAACCTATTATAATATTTTGTCTGGTATTGATGTCAGACTGACTTAGTCCAGTGTTTCCCAACCAGTGTGCCGTGAGCGATCATCAGGTGTGCCGTGGGAAATTGGAACCTTCAATACCCTTTCTTCCCTGAGTGGAGAAGAAACACTTTTTCTTCTCCACTCAGGCTCCCTTCTTCCCATCCTCGCTCTGCTCACTTTGCCTCGCTTTGCTCTGGGTCGAGTCTGCGCAGTAGAGCCCACACAGCTCACGTCTTCCTCCCTCCCCCTCCCCTCCTGAACACGCTGACACTGCCCCCTCAGATCAAAATGGTGGCAGAAGCGGCAGTGTAGAAGAAAAAGTAAGTGTTCAGCAGGAGGGGGAAGAAAGGGCGCGAAGGGGAAGGGGGAGGAAGATGTCTCTGTCAAAAGCCGGCATGGGCAAACTTGGACCTTCCAGGTGTTTTGGACTCCAATTCTTACCATTTCTAGCAGCCTCAGGCTCCCCCAGCCACTTAAGCAGGAAAGGGCCTCAGGCTGTTAGGAATGGTGGGAGTTGAAGTCCAAAGCACCCAGAGGGCCAAAGTTTTCCCATGCCTGTTTTAGGGACCTTAAAGTGGTGAGCCTCCTTCCAATATTGTGATTCTGGATAGAAAACAAACACAACATAACATAACATTGTTTGAGTCCACAGTGCTCTCTGGGTGTAGGTGAACTACAACTTCCAATCTCAAGGTCAATTCCCAAGCAAACCCTTTCAGTACTTCCTGTTGGTAATGAGAGTTCAATATGGCAAGTTTGGTTCAAATTCCATTGTTGCAAGAGTTCAGGATGCTCTTTGATTGTGTGTTAACTATAAATCCCAGAAACTGTAACTCCCAAATGTCAAGGTCTATTTTCCTCAAACTCTATCTGTGTTCACATTTGGGCATATTGAGTATTCATGCCAAGTTTGGTCCTGATCCAACATTGTTTGAGTCCACAGTGCTCTCTGGATATATGTGAACTACAACTCCAAATCCAAGGTCAATGCCCACCAAACTCTTATAGTATTTTCTCTTAATTATGGGAATTCTGTGTGGGAAGTTTATGTCTTTCTGCCATTCTTGCCAGGATATCTATGTTGTGTTCATTGAAACAGGCCCAGGTTTCACATTGAGTGCATAAATACATTTAAAAACATATGAACTATATGCATTACTGTGTTAGAGTGTCATTTTGTGTCATTTTGGTTGGTGGTGTGCCCCAGAATTTTGTAAATGTAAAAAATGTGCCGCGGCTCAAAAAAGGTTGAAAAACACTGGAATAGTCTGTAGTTCCCTGGGTGTTTTTTTTCTGGCCTTTTTGAAGGGGAAATGTTTGCCCTTCTCCTGTCCTCTGGCAGCTCAACTATTCAGCAAGATTACTCATAAATGATGGCAAGTGGTTCAGAGAGTACATTGGCAGATCCCTTCAGTACTATGGGATGTACAAGTTTATTTGGCCTTGCAGATTTAAATTCATTTAGGTTGATTCTTGACTATCTCCTTGTCAGTTTTGATTTGTACTCTGGATCCCTTGTCAAAGTGTCTGCTGAATCATGCAGAGCTGTTTTTGGGAGAATCTGAAGCAATATAAGCATCGAGCAGTTCTCCTGCTTCATTGTGATGTATTAACAGTTTACCTTCCTTGTTGTGTAGCAACCCCAATTGTTCCTTGCTCTAGCCTTGCTTCAAATATATCTGAAATATCTGTTTTCATTGCTCCCTGCTTGCCTGGCCAGTTTCAACTTATTCTGACCTTTAGCTTTCCTTATAATATTCCTGCAAACTTGGGCTACATATCTGCACACTTTATTGGTAATTCGTGTTTTCCCCTTACATCTATATATATAAAAATGGTCCTGTCGTCCTGAGTACCTTAAAAACAAAAAAAACTACTGGGCCAATACCCACCAAATTTGGCAGCAAAACGTCTCACAATGCAAGGTGTGACCAACAATAAAAATTCCCCAAAGAACCCCTCAGAATTCATTAAATTTACAAAATACATATCTTTCGTTGTTCCTCTCTGGCCCCGCCCCCTCTTCCTCGCTGCACTCCCCCTCCTTCCCTCTACCATTCCTTCCTTCTTTCCCTTTGGCAAGGGAGGGGGCTGTGGTGGAGGGGCAATAAGAGGCCCTGCCCCCTGCTCTGGCCCCAACCCCTACTCCAGCCCCGTCCCTTCCCGCTCTGGCCCCGCCCCTCTCCCTCACCGCACTCCCTCCTCCTTTGCTCTTGCGTTCCTTCCTTCTTTCCCTTTAGCAAGGGAGGGGAATGTGGTGGAGGGACAATAAGAGGCCCCACCCCACACTTCGGCCCCATCCCTTACTCCAGCCCCATCCCTGCCCCTTCCCCGCTCTGGCCCTGCCCCCTCTCCCTCGCTGTACTCCCCCCTCCTTCGCTCTCATGTTCCTTCCTTCTTTCCCTTTAGCAAGGGAAGTAGAAAGGAAAGAAAAAGGAAAGGAAATGCAGGGAAGAGGTAAAGAAGGAAGGAAGGAGAACAGACAGGAGAGAAGGAGAGAATAAAAGGGGAGGGAAAAGGGAGGGAATGAAAGGGGGAAAGGGGGAAGGAAAGAAAGAGAAAAGGAGGGAGGGGAAAAAGGAAAGAAAGAGGTACCAAAGGAAGAAGAGAAAGTAGAAAGGAAAGAAAAAGGAAATGAAAGGCAGGAAAGAGATAAAGAAGGAAGGAAGGAAGGAAAAGGAAATAAAAAGTGAAAAAAGGAAGGAAACAAGAGGGGAGGGAGACAAAAAAGAAGTAGAGAAAGGGGGAGGGAAGGAAGGAAAGAGAGAAGGAAGGATGAAACCAAAGAGTGAAAGAAGGAATAAAAGAAAGAGGTTGAGAAGGAAGAAAGGAGAGAAAGGGGTAGAAAAAGGGAGGGAGGAATAGGTAGGTACCTCTCTTTCATAATAGTCCAGATATCTACCTCTACTTCAAAAATTCTTACTATAGGCCACAGCAACACATGGTAGGGCACAGTTAGTTCTTTATACATGCTGTGGAAGTCACTGGTGATGTGGTCTTAATTCATACCTTGAGACCATATTCCAGTTACTCCTCTATAATCAAGATACTGTTTTAAATTTCAAGAGGCGGGAAGCCTCATCCAACAAGTTCCAAAGGCTTTGTCTTTGGATACCTTCAAAGATGAATTGAATGCAGCTAGTACGCAAGCTCATTTCATTGTTTTTAATAGAGATGAGAAAGTTAGTGAGAAAGGATTAGCACATTAAGTTAACTGTTAATGTGCTGAAAATCTAATTCAGTGTAATTCAATTCACACTGAACAGGGTTTTTTTTTTTTACCAGTGAAGTTAATTTTAAATAACCATTTAAATTTATGTTACATTACTAGATTAGAAGTTTTTAGGAGAATGAAGACAGACAGTCTCATTTGTTATTTCACTTCCTCATTTCCTTCATTCCTCTTTTGAGACTTTTTTTTTAAAATCTTTTTTTATTTGCATTTTTGAGTCATATAACATAAAAACATTCAAAAACCTCAGAAATCAGATAGTAAGAGGATGGGGAGTGCAGGGGGAATAGCATTAGAGGGGGATGGGGTAGAAGCAAAGGAAAATAAAGAGGAGTTAAGCGAGCAAGAAAGAAAGGGAGAAGAAAAGAGAGAAGAAAAAAGAAAAAAAAAAAAAAAAAACCACCAAAACACCGGGAGTGCAGCTTGGGAGATGGGTTAATAAAAAAGAGGAAATAGTTAGTTCATAGTCTCTCTTCCATATAGATGTTGGCTTCCAGTTCTGGAGTAGGGTGTAGTTTATCCTTGGTAGGTTCCCTTCCGCTTTGAGTCCGGCTTTTTGCCATGTCCTCTCCTTCTGACCTAAGGTCTTAGTCCTCAGGTCTCATTCTTATTTAACTCATTCTACTTCTCGCTTTTCATTTCCAGTGTCTTCAAGTAGCTCTTCACTCGGTCCCAGTTTATCTTGTTCTTATTGCTGGAATCACTTATCAAGTTTTTAAGGTTATCTAAGTCCATTGCCTCTCTTACTTTTATTAGCCACTCCTCTATACTCGGTATTTCCTTCAATTTCCATTTTTTTGCTAGTTCGATTCTAGCCACCGCTGTGACATAAAAGAAAATTTTATCCTCATTATCCTTTATGTCATTGTTCATTAAATTAAGTAAGTATTGTTCTGGTTTTAATTCCACTTTGTAGTCCAACATTTTCGTCACATGGTGGTGTACCGCCATCCAGAAATTCTTAACTTTTTTACAGGACCACCAGCAGTGCAAAAACGTTCCCTTGTGTTCGCCACATTTCCAACACTTGTTCTTTACATTTTTGTAGAACTTTGCCAGCTTCACTGGAGTTAAGTACCAGCGAAAGAAGATTTTAAACCAGTTTTCCGTGATACTGGTAGGTCCTGCATACTTAGTTTTTTTCTTCCACAGAATTTCCCATTCCTGTAGGAGGATGGAGTGTCCCAGCTCTTGTGCCCATTTCACCATTGTTTCTTTTATTGTCTCTTCCTCCGTATCCCATTGGAGCAGCTTATTGTATAACATGGAGATTTGTTTCTTTTCTCCTTTCATTGCTCTCTCCCAAGCCTTTTCCTGGCTGGAAAAATCTTTCTTGACATCTAACTTATAGTACTCCTTAATTTGTGCATAATGAAACCATGAAATGGCTACTCCTTGATCTCTTAACTCTTGTAGGGTCTTCAGCCTCCAGGAATTGTTGTATTTTTGTAATAAAACTTTATAGGTTGGCCATTTCTCGGCGGGGTTCTCTTTCACCTGTTGAGCCTCAGTCGGAGAGATCCAAAGGGGGGTCTTCGAGTAAAATAAGTCTTTGTACTTGTTCCAGATCTTCAGGAGGGCGGCTCTAATGAAATGACTCGTAAATTTCTTTTCCACCTTGGCTTTGTTGTACCAAAGGTACGCATGCCAGCCCCTCCTCAGTTCATGGCCTTCCAATATCAGTAATTTCTTTTTCTCTAATTTTGCCCAGTCTGCGATCCAACTCAACGCCGCTGACTCGTAGTATAATTGGAAGTTGGGGAGTGATAATCCCCCTCTTTCCCTCTTATCCGTCAATACCTTATACTTTATTCTGGCCTTCTTTCCTGCCCATACGAACTTCAAGATGTCTTTCTTCCACGTTATGAAGCTGCGATTCGTTCTTATTATCGGAATTGTTTGGAAAAGAAACATCATGCTTGGTAGAATGCTCATCTTAATAACAGCTATTCTGCCCAGGATACTGAGCTTCAGATACTTCCACTTTTCCAACTTCTTCCTCAGATGTTTCCAATTCTCCTCTTTTGAGACTTGAAGAGAATGAACTAGCTGCCTGAATTACTTTGAACACCCCTCTTTCCATCCGCCACCACCAAATATCCTTTTTTGGCTTTCTTTTCTACACTCCTCATTAGCTCATTCTCTTTCCCCCCCCCCCCCAAGGCCCGGATTACCCATTGGACCAACGAGGCCATGGCTTAGGGGCACAAGCCGAGGGGGCACAGATCACGCCCCCCACAAAGAATAATAAAAATGTTATAAAATACTAAAAAATATCGTGCCGCGATTGGCTCCTGCCGCCTGGTACCCAAAAGGAAGGAAGGCCGGAGGGAGGAAGGAAGGCCGGGGGGGCTCCCTCCTCGGCGCCCTGCAGACAATACAGCCGGGAGCCAGCCCCCACGTGACCTGGCAGAGGGCGCACCATGTGAACAGGGCTCCACATGAGGCAGCAGCAGCATGAGGAGGAAGAGGAGGAGCATCGCGACCAGCATGGGCTGAAGGAAGAGGCCTCGGAGGAGGAGGCCTCTTCCTTCAGCCCATGCTGGTCACGATTGGCTCCTGAGGCGGAGGAAGGCCCTGACTCTCTGCATCCGCTGCCCTCCACGCACCCAGCGCGAGGCCGCAGAACCGTTTTCGAGGCCGTGGGGCATGGTGGGTGTTGTACCATAGATCTGAAGGACCCCTCAGTAAACCACTTGAGATCAGCCACGGTTAAATGCTTTTTTCAGAATAAATGGATAGAGTAAAGAAAATAGAAATATAGTCCTTTGATGCTTCCAAGCACCAGGTATTGCAAAGCAATAGTCCAAAAGCAATCAGGAACAAAGGTGAAGAGTCTTAATGCCCCAATGGGCTAATCCACAGGTAAGTTCTTGGCACAAGGCTTGGCAATAGAGTTCAATGACTGGAAGGCTCAGTAGCCCCGGGAAAGTTCAGGAAGGCTTGAATCCAAACGTTGACGAGAGATACTACACATCTCTCAGACCCAACTCTTATAGGTCTCAAAGGCTTTGATCGTTACGACGCACCGGTGCGTCGGAACTAGTTCTCACAACAGTTTCCCAGCTGGTCTTTCTCAAGCCTCCTGCATCAGAATGGTATGCAAGCCCAATTAGCACTGGCACCTGGACTAAGGAGTTAACCCGTCTCTGCTTTTCCCTCGCTGCTTATCGGCTCGAGATGGAACTAGGCTGATTTTGTCCTTGAACGTAGAATGAACTGGAGGCCTTTGCAACCCTTTGCTTACAAGCCTGACAGGCCTCTCTGAGGCTTTGGATATAACATGGCGTTGGTCTTGCTGAGGGCCAGGGGCAGGCTGGGGTGTGACACTGGGACACGTTGTTCTTTGGGGTCGCCAGGTGGCTGGCACGCTTGGTGCGGAAGGGCTCCCTCCTTTCCGGTTGTTCCCGGCATGGGGAGGAGCCTCAGCGGTGAGTGGATGGATGTCGGGGGAGAAGAGGAGGAAGGGCTGATGGGGAGTGGAGGGGGGGGGAATGGGGATAGGCCTCTAATGCCCCTGTTTGGCCAGACTGGCAAGGGGCAGGAGGGGAGCCTCTTCCTCTCCTCTGCTTCCAGTTCCTCGACTGACTTGGTCCTCACCAGATGGGCTGGAGTGGGCCTCTCGCCACCCCCAGCGGCATAGCCAAGGACCACACTGCGGCACTCGCCCTCCTCTGCCTCCTTCCTGAGGGTTCACGAACTCGCTCCCTGGCACACAAAGAGGCCCGTTCCCTTCTGTTCAGTGACAGTGCGTGCACACTTTTCCCCTCAACCCCATTGGCACAGGACGGGAAGGATGCGGCGGTGCGAGGGGGGGGGGGAGTGCGGTAGAGGTTGGCTTAAAGGGGGCATACTTCTAAACTGTGGCCTAGGGCGCAAAAAGGTGTTGATCCGGGCCTGCCCCCCCCCCCAAATTTCTTGGGCTTACCAAAACCCTACTGGTTCCCTTATGTGCAAGCCCATACTTTATGTACATGTTTGTTTATTTATTTACTGTATTTGTATACCACCTTTCTCAGCCCGTAGGCGACTCAAGGCGCTTAACAAGGTAAAATTCAACGTTTACAATATCATAAATAGAATTAAAAACAAAACATATAATAAAAACTAAACAAATCAATAAATATAAATTCATAGTGTTAAAAATGTTGTCTGGTCACATTGTCATCATTCCATTTTCCTGTGTCAGGAAACACTTGTTCAAAAAGCCACGTCTTGACTATTTTCTGGAATGTTAAAAGGGAGATCGCTGATCTCATATCTATAGGGAGGCTGTTCCATAGCCAAGGGGCCACCATCGAGAAGGCTATGTCTCTCATCTCCGCCAAACGTACTTGTGACAAAGGCAGTAATGAGAGCAGGGGCTCCCCAGATGATCTTAAGGTCCTAGATCAGGGGTGGGCCTTTACCAGCCCTCCAGGGATTTTGGACTTCAACTCCCAGAAATCCCAGCCACTTTACCAGCTGTTAGCATTTCTGGCAGTTGAAGTCCAAAACACCAGGAGGGCCGGTAATTGCCCACCCCTGTCCTAGATAATTCATAAGGGGAGATGCGTTTGGACATGTAAGTTGCGCCAGAACAGTTTAGGGCTTTATAGGCTAAAGCCAGCACTTTGAATTGAGCCCGGTAGCAAATTGGCAGCCAATGGAGCTGGCGCAACAGATGAGTTGTACACTCTCTGCGCACCGCTCCTGTTAGCTAACTGGCTGCCGTTCGTTGGACCACTTGAAACTTCCGGACAGTCTTCAAAGACAACCCCATGTAGAGCGTGTTGCAGTAGTCTATACGGGATGCAAACAGAGCATGGGCTACTGTGACCAAGTCAGACTTCCCAAGGTATGGGTGCAGCTGGCGCACAAGTTTTAACTGTGCAAATGCTCCCCTGGTCACAGCCAAAACCTGGGGTTCCTGGCTGATGGATGAGTCCAGGATGACACCCAAGCTGTGATCCTTCGTCTTCGGGGGGAGTGTAACTCCATCCAACACAGGCTGTAACCCTATGCCCTGTTTGGCCTTACGACTGACCAAGAATAACTCTGTCTTGTTTGGATTCAGTTCCAATTTGTTTGCCCTCATCCAGATCTTTCATGACATTATAGTGTCTTCGGTATGGATTTTATAGGTCCCAGTCCAACACACTAACCATACATACTTTGTAACTGTTTTGCATTCAGAGGGTGTCAGTCTCCAGTACTTTTAGTGACAATAAGGCTATAGCAAAGGCTTTCTTGCGTGCCCTACACTTTCATTTTTGCTCCCGCTACCCCCCTCTTCCATGTGTCCAGCCTCCTAGAAAATTCACAAGTGTGAAAATAAATCAGTGGTATGGCTACCGCATTTAATGTCCCAGATCATTAGAGGAGAGCCTCAGGAAATTTTCATCTTGGATTTTAAGACTTGTAAAATGAGGGAACTTTGAAGTCTGAGATGGTTATCCTTCCGTGAGGGAAAAGAGGAACATACAATTTTGTGAGAAACCTGGATCTTCTAAGACTCAGTCTAGCACTAAACAGTTATTTTTATTTTACATAAAATAAACACATTTCAAAATCCAATTTGCAACACATTTCAGTTTTTAAGTTCATAACCATCTGTCTTATGGCTGAATAAATCAAATTTGCAGCGATTCCTCCGTTTTCATTGCAATGTTGCAGGATGCCTAAATTAAACACCTAAATATGTTTGTTCAAACACATCTCCGTGAATATTTATCCCAGTTGGTCAAACGTAAAACATTTTTGTATTTTGTTGACTTGAATTTTAGTGATTTGGGATGTTGGACGATCTCTGAGATAAAATGTGTTTTGGAAAGTAAAGGATACAGTTGTGTGAAATTATTATTTTAAAGTATTTTTTTCCCTTTCTCTCCTGGATTTCACATCTATTCCAAGTGTTTCTATAACAAGCATGAGCAAACTTTGCCCCTCCTGGTGTTTTGGACTTCAACTCTCATAGTTCCGGTAGTCTGTTAGGAATTGTGGGACTCCAAAACACCCGGAGGGCCAAAGTTTGACTGTGCCTGTTCTACGAGGGCGGGTCAATAAGTCCGTGGCTTTTTGAATGAAGCACAGGTTTTTGGATTAAAAATCATTTTTTAAAAAATGGATCTTTATTGATTTGAACATTTAAAACAGAATAGTACCGTGTTTCCCCGAAAGTAAGACAGCGTCTTACTTTCTTTCCCCCCCCGAAAAGTCCCCCTACGGCTTACTTTCGGGGTACGTCTTATATAACCCAAGACGTACCCGTCTCCACGCCCACGCCGCCGCAAATCGGCCCCATCGGCCGCGGCACACCTCTGCGGCACACCTTTCTGCCAGGCCTCCAAGGAAGGGAGGGGAAGAGAGCCAGAGGCTTGGCGAAGCGGCGCGTGTCACTCTGACGCGGCGCTGCCTCGCCACGCCCCTGGCTCCTTTCCCCTCCTTTCTTGACGAAAGAGGGAGGGGAAAGGAGCCAGGGCGGGAAGCAGCCGCGTCAGAGTGACGCAGCGGCGCTCTCCACGCCCTGGCTCCTTTCCCCTCCCTTCCTGATGAAAGGGAGGGGGAAAGGAGCCAGGGGCGTGGAGAAGCAGCGCCGCGCCAGAGTGACGCAGCGGCGCTCCACACCCCTGGCTCCTTTCCCCTTCCCTTCCTTGGACGAAAGAAGGAGGGGAAAGGAGCCAGGGGCGTGGAGAAGCAGCGCCATGTCAGAGTGATGCAGCGGCGCTTCTCCATGCCCCTGGCTCCTTCCCCTCCCTTCCTTGACGAAAGAAGGGAGGGGAAAGGAGCCAGGGCGTGAGAAGCAGCGCCGCAGAGTGACGCAGCGGCGCTTCTCCACGCCCCTGGCTCCTTTCCTCCCTTCCTTGACGAAAGAAGGAGGGGAAGGAGCCAGGGCGTGGCGCGGCGGCACGTCACTCTGACGCGGCGCTGCTTCGCCACGCCTCTGGCACTCTTCCCTCCCTTCCTTGGAGGCCTGGCGGAGGTGTGCCGCGACCGATGGGCCGGTGGCGGCGGCGGCGCGGCGACGAGGTACGGCTTACTTTGGGCACGGCTTATATTAGCCGACCCCCCCTGACACCCCCGATACGTCTTACAATCGGGGGGTGTCTTACTTTCGGGGAAACACGGTAGTTATTTAGAACACCAAAAAATAAAAATAGGAATACAATGACAAAAGAAAAGCGCTTGGCTCGACAGTCTACTCAGAGTTCCAAGCAGAAGTTAGAAAAGTGTATAGAATTTTTTTTAACATTATTCTCATACATTGATGCCCATGTCTCTTTTTTAATTTTGTGGCCAATATTTCTAGACCATGCCCTCATATAATCTCTGATTTGGTTTCCTTCCGTTTCCCATTTTAGTAAGACTTTATATAGTTTCCCCATCATTTTCTGTTTTTTCCCCATTATAATTTCCTCAATTTCATTACCTCCTTCTTGAAATCCAATCTTATTGTCTATCTTAAACTTCTCTTTTATTTGGTGGTAAGAGAACCAGTCCAATTCACTATCCTCTCTTTCTAGTTGTTCTTTACTCTTTAAGCAGTAGTTTTGCCCATCCCAGAATAAGAGATCTTCATA
The DNA here is from genome assembly GCA_030556195.1 of Anolis apletophallus. NCBI lineage: Eukaryota > Metazoa > Chordata > Lepidosauria > Squamata > Anolidae > Anolis > Anolis apletophallus. The sequence continues at coordinate 158,362,811 of JARBWK010000005.1, read as the reverse complement.
TTTAACCCATTTCTTCGACCCTAATTCCCTAATCCTGAAGGCTTCTGTTGGGGAGAGCCACATTGGGATTTTTTCATATAATTTTTCCCAATATTTTATCCAGATCTTCAAAATTGTATTTCTTATGAAGTGGTTGTTAAATTTGGCGTCTGACTTGATTTTTTTAAATTTTTCAACTTCGTCTACTTTGAGCTCTCTACACTTTGTCCAATGTTTCTCCAATTTTTTTATCCCTTCCAAAAAATAAGATTGGTTGAGGTCATCAAAATAGGTATTTGTTTGTGAGATGATTTCATCGTTGGAGTCAAATCTCTTTCCGCCGAGCCATTTCTTCAGGTTTGGAAACAAGAAATAGTCATTCGGGGCTAAATCCGGAGAATAGGGCGGATGAGGAAGCAATTCGTATCCCAGTTCATGGATTGTTGCCATGGAAACTGCCCATGTGTGCACCCTTGCGTTTGTGGTCGATTGTGAGCAAACGCGGCATCCATCTTGCGGAACACTTTCTCATACCCAAGTGAACATTTAAAATTGAAACCACTGAGCCAATTGAGATGCCTATGGCTTCCACAATCTCTCGCACTTTCAATCTCCGATCGGCCAACACCATATTGTGATTTTTTTTCAATTGTTTCGGGTGTAGAGACCTCAACTGGGCATCCAGAACATTCGGCATCTTCCACAACGAAGTTCAGTAAAGCACTTTTTTACCATTGAAATTGATGGTGCAGAGTCCCCATAGTATTTATCAAGCTTAGCCTTGGTTTGAGTGATGGTTATTTTCTGCAAAAAATAATGCTTAATGAGCACACGAAATTCATTTTTTTCCATTTTCTCCTCAAATCCCGCGGTAGTCTGCTATCTATGGCTGTCAAACACAAACTAAATGACGCAGCTTGTTCAAATTTTGACAGGAGTCAACTGACAGATGCCTGTTGACAGTAGCAGTGTTGCCCTTTCAGTTAAGAGGTGGGAAATTCAAAAAGTCACTGACTTATTGACCCGCCCTCGAATAATGTCTGGAAGTTGTCTAATTTCAGTAATATTAATAGATGATGATGATGATGATGAGATGGAGGATGATTAATTTCTACAAGTGCTATTCATAGAAGCCTTTTAACACAAAATACCCCACTGAAGCTACTCTTTTGTAAGTGCGCTGAACTGTGTGCCTTGCAATTTCCAAACTCTGGAGAAGTAATAAAAACAAAAAAAATGGAAAAAATTGAGAGAGAACTAGATTTTGGATAAAGAACTAGGATGATGTAAAATTTATTGGCTCTTTAACACTGTTTATGATTTAACTAATTAATTGCTTAATTAATAACGCAATTCTAGAGAAATGTTTATGCTGAGAATGAAACACAAATCAATTATGTCCATTAAAATGCATTTAATTAAGTTTTCTCATTTGTGTTGACAAATTTCCAACTTAATTAATAATTGGATTTGAATGGATTCTTCTTAGCATTGTTTTATAATTAGTATTATAAGAGTGAGAAGAAAAGAGATAGAGATGTTCTCTGTAGAATGGAAATTTCAGTGTCCAAATGCTGTCAATGGAACATATAGAATGGGAGCAATGCAGTTTACCTCTTATTCATGACATCAGTAGATTGTGCAGGAGTATTTCCCGGTGGGATTTTGCTTCGAATATGTGAAGGCAACACAACAGAAGTAGAACGATAGAACCATAGAGTTTGAACATACTGCATGGGTCATCTAGCCCAGTCTCAACCAGTGTGCCGTGGCACACTAGTGTGCCGTGATGGACCTCCTGCTGTGCCGCGAGAAAAGCTCTCTGCCCCCCGACCTCCCCCCCCTCCAGCCGAACTCCTGCTGCTTGGGGAGGAGGAAGGGCCGGGCAGTGGCAAAGAAAAAGAAGAAGGGACCGGGGCGCCGCCTCCTTCGGCCATTTCCCCAGCCAGCCTCCAATCCGCCATGACTCCCACCATGACTCTCGCCCCTCGCTCGCTGAAGCTGTGTGGAGGAGAAGCCCCGCCCACTGAAGCCCATCCACCGCTCATGCTCCTCCTCTGTAGGAGAGCTGAAGCTGGGGGGAGGGGGCGGGGCATGGCACTCCCAGCAGCTGCTCCAGCCTTGAGGGGACAGTGCTAAGCCAGCATTGTGCTGGCTCTGGCACCGCTGGCTTGGCACTTCCCCCTCAAGGCTGGAGCAACTGCTGGGAGAGGTGAAGCCGTGGGTAGGGGGCGGGGCATGGTGTAGCCTGGCTCCGCCCCCTCCCGGCTTCGGCACTCCCAGCAGCTGCTCCCAGCAGGCCACCAACCCCCAGCCGTTCTTTACTGTGTTAGAGTGTCATTTTGTGTCATTTTGGCTGGTGGTGTGCCCCCGGATTTTTTTAATGTTAAAAGTGTGCTCAAAAAAGGTTGAGAAACACTGATCTAGCTCAACCCACTGCCATGTAGGAAAATCACAATTAAAATACCCCCAACAGATAGCTATCCAGCATCTGTTTAAAAGTCTCCAAGGAAGGAGCTTCCACTACACTCTGAGGCAGATTGTTCCACTGCTGAACAGTTTATACCACCAGGAAGTTTCTTCCTGATGATATTGTAGTCGAACCAAATTTAGGGGGCCCTGCCCAGATGGGGCCAAGAGCCCAAAACACCCCTAAAAGCGAGGATCCCAGGAAAAACCTCGGTGGACCTTTTGGAAGCGCTAGTTCTCCCCAAATCCCAATCGATTTGTCTCACCAAGATCCGGAAGCGTGCCCACCGAGAGAAGGTTCTGTCCCAGCTGAGAAAGGATGACAGCAACAAGTCCTGATTTTTCCGCAAAGCTGACATCCTTTATTTGGCAAAATACAAAGCATTTATACTTTCTGAGTCCATACAGATTCAAATTTGGTGCCCGCCCTGGCTACGTGTGCTCCCATTTGGTTGGTTACAATGTTGTATCCAACCAATGAGAAGACCAGGGAGGCAGGACAAAATGGCAAAAACAATGAAACTGAGCTTGATGATGGGATTAAGAAGTGTTAATATGCCCTTGGGGCAAGCGAGGACTTTGGCTTGTCCTTCTAGCTAGCCTGGCTATTGTCTTGTTTTGAAAATAAACAGTTTTGCCCTAGATCAGGGCTGTCCAACTGGCGGCCCGGGGGCCGTATAAGGCCCCCCAGCCCCTTCCCTGCGGCCCCCTAAGCTTTTTAATAAAAATAAAAATAAAAAATAAATTAAATTATAATATTTTTAAAAATTACCCACTTCCGGGTTCCAGAGCAAGTATCACGAGACTACGGAAGCCACACGGGATTTCGCTCTCAACGTGAGATCACGCCTGCATTGAGAGCGAAATCCCGTGTGGCTTCCGTAGTCTCGCGATACTCCTGTTGCCGAAATCTCAGCTACTTAATCCCTGCGGCCCACGCAGACGCGATTTGGACCTTCTCGGCTGCTGCCTCGGTCAGTCGTCGCCTCTGCTCGTGGTCTCCTGGATCCTGCGCGTTTGGGAAGGTAGGCTAACCTTTATGTTATTATTATGTAATTGTGTATGGATGCCCCTTATGTATTCCCTCCCTGCATTTCCCCTTAGTAAAAGATTATATTTGATTGTATGGATGCCTCTTATGAATTGTAAGTAAATTGAGTCGGGGCGGGCGGGGCGGGGCCGGGGGCAGACCCTTTGGCCCCCCAGGTCATCAGTGACCGGAATTCAGGCCCCTGGGCCGGTAGAAGTTGGACAGCCCTGCCCTAGATCGATACTTCCCTGTTGTTTTTTTGTGTGGAAAGCATTGATTAACAGAAGTTTGGTTTCTTTGTGGAATGGCTGGTTTGAACAAGTTTTATTTTGGCCATTTATGAGGATTTGATTCCTCATTGAAATAACCTTGTTATGAAATATGGTTATTTTGTGCCAATACCTATGATTCTATTAACAGATGGACCTCAGAAATTAATAAAAACACAGGCAGGTGGACCCAGTGGGGTTTCAGGGAGGAAAGACCCTGAGAAAGACCTGGCATCTATTATGGTCATGCAATAGTAAAATAGTGGCTGGTTTGTAATGTAACGGCTGGTCAGACTGCGGTCCTCCTGATCCCCAGCACAAGGTTCGCACTGAGGTTTTTTAATAACATAAAACAACAATAATAGGAAAATGGTAAAAGGGAAAAGCATACAAACATTTGGGACAAGAGGGCACCATCTTATGCATTGTTCCACTGTAGCCCAAATAAGAAAAGGTCCTTTTGGAAGCAAACAATTCGGCGTTGCTTCTTCCTCGGGGAAATCCAACAGTCCAGGTAATCCAGTGTTTCCCAACCAGTGTGCCGTGAGCGATCATCAGGTGTGCCATGGAAAATTGGAACCTCCAATACCCTTTCTTCCCCCTCCTGTCGAACAGAGAAAACAAACAACATAACATAACATTGTTTGAATCCACAGTGCTCTCTGGGTGTAGGTGAACTACAACTTCCAAACTCAAGATCAATTCCCAAGCAAACCCTTTCAGTACTTTCTGTTGGTAATGAGAGTTCAATATGCCAAGTTTGGTTGAATTCCATTGTTGCAAGAGTTCAGGATGCTCTTTGATTGTATGTTAACTATAAATCCCAGAAACTGTAACTCCCAAATGTCAAGGTCTATTTTCCCCAAACTCCATGTTCACATTTGGGCATATTGAGTATTCATGCCAAGTTTGGTCCTGATCCAACATTGTTTGAGTCTACAGTGCTCTCTGGATATAGGTGAACTACAACTCCAAAACTCAAGGTCAATACCCACCAAACTCTTATAGTATTTTCTCTTGGTTATGGGAGTTCTGTGTGGGAAGTTTGATTCCACTCCATCATTGGTGGAGTTCAGAGTGCTCTTTGATTGCGGGTGAACTATAACTCCCAGGTGTTGAGCAAGACCTTTGTGTGTGTCTTTCTGCCATTCCTGCCAGGATATCTATGTTGTGTTCATCGAAACAGGCCCAGGTTTCACACTGATTGTTTAAATACATTTAAAAACATATTAACTATATGTATTACTGTGTTAGAGTGTCATTTTGTGTCATTTTGGTTGGTGGTGTGCCCCAGGATTTTGTAATTGTAAAAAATGTGCCGCGGCTCAAAAAAGGTTGGGAAACACTGAGGTAATCAACAGAAAGGAGTGAAAAGAGTCCTTGAGTTCAGGAGGGGAAAAAGTCCATAGGATTGAAGGAGAAAGGCCTTTTGGGGCAAAAAGTCCATAATCGTTCCTTTTGCGGGGGCCAACAGTCCAGGGAGGCTTGGAGAAGCCAGAAAAGTCCATATAGTCCTTTCAACGGAAAATCTACATGAAGAGCCCATGGCGATCCAATGAGGCAAACAGAGCCAGGTCCCAGTGCCTTGCAAAGTCCCCGGTGCTTTGGGGAACTATACATCCCAACCGGATGGATCCTCGACTGTTCAGGTCCCCAGGCGTAGCAGAGCCTCTAGGGATGCCCACATAGCCGGCCTGCCGATGAGGGGACCTTACAGAGCCCAGAATCCAATGTGGAACTGGTGTTCAGCTAGTATAAGGAACTGAAAACTACAAAAAACAACATATCTCTACCATGTGACTGGGCCAAACAAAGAGACAAAAAGGACATCAGGGAACTGCGGAACCGCCTGCTGCAGGATCTTAGTTAGCTTCTGTCCACCTCGGCACCAATATCCTGTGAAATATTTAAACATGGCAATCATGTCTCCTCTCAACCTTATATGGCATGGAAGGACAAAGAAGAGGTGTATGTCCAAACCTTTAAATTCTTGTTTTGTATTTTGCACATATTCATTATGTAAAATGAATGCATAGTCGATACAGAATAAAAATTATATAAATCATTCAACAGTGTATGTACATCTGCCACTTTTGTATGAAATTCTTTCAATTGTACGGTGTTTATAACCTTGTAGTGTTGGCACTCTATAACATAAAACATAGGATGATTCAAGGATAAATATATGCAAGCCAAAGCTAGCGATTTATAGTTTGTAGATGAGAGTAATGTGGTTGAAAAGCAAGGTCAGTTGATGCAGTTTATGTATAGAAACATATTTGTCTGCATAACTGTAAGAATTAGAAGCTTGATTTTTCTGCTAAAGAAAAGCTGAAATGTTTGGGAACCCAAACTCATAGTCAGATTCATAAGATTGACTCCCTCCAGGCCATTGTTTCCAGCAGCTGGTCCTCCACATGTGTTGATTTCAGCTCCTTCACACTCACTCCAATTCTATAGGACAGCGTTTTTCAACCTTTTTTGAGCCGCAGCACATTTTTTACATTTACAAAATCCTGGGGCACACCACCAACCAAAATGACACAAAATGACACTCTAACACAGTAATACATATAGTTAATATGTTTTTAAATGTATTTATACACTCAGTGTGAAACCTGGGCCTGTTTCGATGAACACAACATAGATACCCTGGCAGGAATGGCAGAAAGACACACATGAAGGTCTTGCTCAACAGCTGTCAGTCATGGGAAAACTTCGGCCCTCTGCGTGCTTTGGACTCCAACTCCCACCATTCCTAACAGCCTGAGGCCCTTTCCTGCTTAAGTGGCTGAGGGGGAAAAAGGAAAAGGGCCCGAGACTGCTAGGAATGGTGGGAGTTGGAGTCCAAAACACCTGGAAGGTCCAAGTTTGCCCATGCCAGCTTTCTATTCCATCACCACATCTATCTTCAGCCTCTGGCGGTTTGAATATATGTGATTATCTACATTATTTTCTACCTTGTCGCTATGATTATGGTGCTGCTTCTTTAAATTGTCCACAAACTGACTGTGTTATTGTGAGGATTCCGGAACTGACATTGGATAACATCGTGAGGATACACTTTGTTTTTTGCACTCACTTCCGTGATTTCATCAAATATCGCGAGTTTTCCACAGAGGAGCGCTCCGTGAACTCGCTTCTTCCTGGTTTGCAACTCCTCCGCACTCTGTGGCAAGCACGCCGAACTAACTTATGTAAGACTTTTGATTTTCTCCAGCAGGATTGGGTACTTTGAATGTGTTTTTTGTGTATGATTATGTATGATTAATTGTGCATTTTGTACTGTAACATAGCGGCGCTCCTTTAATAAGTAAGGGTATTGGAGGTTCCAATTTCCTTCCTTAATAAGGAAAGAAACTCCACCATACATTCAAATGGATTCCTGTTGCCTGCTACTTGTCCCTGAAAATCACTTTGACCCGATTTATGTAAACATTTCCATCATAGAGACTCCCCAGTCCAGATTCTGCTGATTAAATTCCATGGGAGTTGAATCTGGTAACACCTGCAAGGCTACACGCTATCTAACTTTGTTTTAGAGAATGTCAAAATGGTCAACTGTTGTTTTTGAAAGCAGAGCTTGCAGGTGGAGCTTGCAGGTGTGGTTGTCATCTTTTAGCATTTGCATGGCTCCTCTGCCATTAAGAGGAGGAGTTATACAGAAATGTACAAATTTTGCCTCCTTAAAACTATCAGAAAAATCCGCCTACATGGTTTTTGTGTGTTGAAGGAGCTTGTAAGCCTGCTAGGTAGAAGCAGACAGCTGGTCGTTTCTATCAGCGTTGCCTATATTTGTCTGACTAGCAGCAGCTCTCAAAAAAACAAAAACCTTTACCAAGAGTGGCTTACTTTTTTTAACATTATTTTTTATTCAAGTGAACAGAAATAGAAACATACATATGGAAACATACCGGGAAAAATAGTTACAAAAAGTAATAACAGTAGGAGTAGCTTTTCGAACTGTTTATAACAACAGGAATTCAGTTTTTGAATTTTCTAAAAACCCATCTGATCTTGAAAGCTAAGCTCGACCAGCCCTTGTACATGGATGGGAAGCCACCAACAAAAATCAGGTGCTGTAGGCCAGTGTTTCCCAACCAGTGTGCCGTGGCACACTAGTGTGCTGTGAGCGATCATCAGGTGTGCCGTGGGAAATTGGAACCTCCAATACCTTTTCTTCCCCCTCCTGCCGAACACTTTTTCTTCTCCACTTGGGCTCCCTTCTTCCCAGCCTCGCTCTGCTCGCTTTGCTCTGGGGCAAGTCTGCGCAGTAGCACCCGGACGGGTCATGTCTTCCTCCCTCCCCCCTCCCCTCCTGAACACGCTTACGCTGCCCCCTCGGATCAAAATGGCGGCAGAAGCGGCAGTGTAGAAAAAAGTAAGTGTTCGGCAGGAGGGGGAAGAAAGGGCGCGAAGGGGACGGGGGGGGGAAGAGGTCTCTGTCGAAAGCTGGCATGGGCAAACTTGGACCTTCCAGGTGTTTGGGACTCCAACTCCCACCATTCCTAGCAGCCTCAGTCCCTTTTCCCTTTCCCCCCTCAGCCATTAAGCAAGAAAGGGCCTCAGGCTGTTAGGAATGGTGGGAGTTGAAGTCCAAAGCACCCAGAGGGCCGAAGTTTTCTCATGCCTGTTTTAGGGACCTTAAAGTGGTGAGCCTCCTTCCAACATTGTGATTCTGGATAGAAAACAAACAACAACATAACATAACATTGTTTGAGTCCACAGTGCTCTCTGGGTGTAGGTGAACCACAACTTCCAAACTCAAGGTCAATTCCCAAGCAAACCCTTTCAGTACTTTCTGTTGGTAATGAGAGTACAATATGCCAAATTTGGTTCAATTCCATTGTTGCAAGAGTTCAGGATGCTCTTTGATTGTGTGTTAACTATAAATCCCAGAAACCGTAACTCCCAAATGTCTATTTTCCCCAAACTCCCTCTGTGTTCACATTTGGGCATATTGAGTATTCATGCCAAGTTTGGTCCTGATCCAACATTGTTTCAGTCCACAGTGCTCTCTGGATATAGGTGAACTACAACTCCAAAAACCAAGGTCAATGCCCACCAAACTCTTACAGTATTTTCTCTTGGTTATGGGAGTTCTGTGTGGGAAGTTGGTGTCTTTCTGCCATTCCTGTCAGGATATCTATGTTGAGTTCATCGAAACAGGCCCAGGTTTCACACTGAGTGTATAAATACATTGAAAAACATATTATCTATATGTATTACTGTGTTAGGGTGTCATTTTGTGTCATTTTGGTTGGTGGTGTGCCCCAGGATTTTGTAAATGTAAAAAATGTGACGCGGCTCAAAAAGGTTGGGAAACACTGCTGTAGGCTATATGTCAGAGGAAGGATTTATTTGTTTATTTATTTGTTTATTTATTTATTGGGCAAAACCAGCTTTGAGAATTTCTTTGCCTAAGAAAACCCAGTTAAAAAGTCAACAGATGACTGAGTGCACATACAGATTTATTGACGTGTCTAGCAATACTAACATTTCTCAAACCTTATCTCATGGGGAGAGAGAAACTAGCCTTGTCCTGGCTAGTGATAAGCAACTGTCCCATGGAGAAGCTGACACTGTGATGTAGTAGTTCTGGACTTGTACTGGGAAACTGGTTCAAATCCCAGTAAGGCTTTGAAATTTAGACCACAAAGTTCTTATGAGGATCATATAGGCAAAGAGGTTGCATTCTACACTGAACTCAGGAGTGGCCAAAATATTAATAATTTGAATAATAACTAAAATAGCCACAAGATTGCATAGATTGGCACTAGCCCTTGGGCAATCTGCTAGTATTTAAATGATCTAGCATTCTTTAGCTGGGCCTTATTAGAAATGCACCTGAAGGACTCTGTTTCCAATAACAAGTTGTTTACAGGATGTTGCCCGAGGGCAAAATAAGCTCTTTTCTGCATCAGTCAGCTCCTTCTAATCATCACAGGAGACCTAGGGATTCATTGTGGAGCAGCTATCCCCATGTGGAGCCTCAGGGGGAAGACCGCTTCCGGGCACACAAACAAGAGCTACGCCAGAAGTGGAGGGAACGCATAGGGCCTGGCTTTGCTAAGGTGCCTCATTACCACCCAATCATGTTGCCAGAGAGACAGCTGGAGAAGAATGCTGAATCTTCAATAATTGCATAGAAGAGGGAATTTCCGTAGGAGCGGCTTACCTTCTAACCAGATAATCAGCAACACCTGCTGATATTCCCTCTTCTACTCAACCATTATTAGAACAACAGTCATCCACAGTTTTCACTCTGGTGACCCTAACCCAACCCACCCTTGGTGTATATTAGGCTGCCCTCTCCCAAAAAAAGTATTTTGTGGCACTTTCTATCTCTTTCAGAAACTGGAAGCACAGTTCCTTGCAGTCCTTATTTCCTGAACATTTACTCAGAGGTAAAGTCATTGAGCTCAGCTGGATGTCTTTCTATGAAGGTGTTCAAGACCTTATATGGTCTAGGGCCGGTGTACCTGATAGACCGCCTTACCCCCTACCAACCTCAGAGATCACTTCGTTCAGAAGACCAGGATTTGCTGGAAATCAAGTTTTAAGACTTACCGCCTGACAGCGACTGTGGTTCCATCTTTGTGGAATGCTCTGCTTGTTGAAATTCGTACCCTACGGCAGTGTTTCTCAACCAGTGTGCCGGGGCACACTAGTGTGCCGTGAGCGATCATCAGGTGTGCCGTGGGAAATTGGAACCTCCAGGAAAGGGGGGGGGAGCGTCTAGTGTATTGAAGTATAAAAACCCTAAGAAACCTACCTCAATAAAGGCACAAAATTACAACCACCCCCCTCCCCACCCGTTGTCTACTTGGTCTCTGCCTCTCCATGCATTGGGAAGGCCCGCCTCCCTTTCCCCAAGTAGAGGCCTCCTCTTGCCTCCTGGGGGTTCTGTGTGGGAAGTTTGACCCAGTTCCATCATTGGTGGGGTTTAGAATGCTCTTTGATTGTAGGGGAACTATAAATCCCAGCAACTACAACTCCCAAATGTCAAGGTCTATTTCCCCAGAACTCCATCTGTGTTCACATTTGGGCATATTGAGTATTCATGCCAAATTTGGTCCTGATCCAACATTGTTTGAGTCCACAGTGCTCTCTGGATATAGGTGAACTACAACTCCAAAACTCAAGGTCAATGCCCACCAAACTCTTATAGTATTTTCTCTTGGTTATGGGAGTTCTGTGTGGGAAGTTTGTGTCTTTCTGCCATTCCTGCCAGGATATCTATGTTGTGTTCATCGAAACAGGCCCAGGTTTCACACTGAATGTATAAATACATTTAAAACATATTAACTATATGTATTACTGTGTTAGAGTGTCATTTTGTGTCATTTTGGTTGGTGGTGTGCCCCAGGATTTTGCAAATGTAAAAAGTGTGCCGTGGCTCAAAAAAGGTTGGGAAACACTGCCCTACGGGATTTATAATCTTTCCGTAGAGCCTGTAAGACGTATTTATTTCGGCAAGCATTTGATCTCTGTTAAATTTTTAATCTTGTTTATACTGTTCGTTGTGCATTGTTCGTTGTGCATTGTATGTTGTAAATGGCTCTGAGCCTTAGGGGAGTAGCGGTATACAAGTTCGAATAATAAATAAATAAATGGATAGACTTTGGCTGGAGCCTTGCTGCAACCATACTGAAACCGCGGATGGATTTTGGGGGTCTTGCCTTATGGGCAGAGACCCCGTGTCCCTCTAACAGCAAGGATCCTTCATGGTAAGGTCTTGGCAGGAAATTCAAGCGCCTAGGGAACCCCCCCCCCCCATGCCCCTTTGGGCATATCTCACCAAGATCCGGAAGTGTGCCAATGAGAGAAGTTCTGTCCCAGCTGAGAAGGATGACAAGCTGCAGTTTCCTGATGTTCGCAAAGCTTGACATGTTTATTGGCAATTTTTAGACAATATTTATACAGTTTACAGGGTTTTCAGATTCAAATTTCCCACCCGCTCCCACTCCCGCATCGCGTCCTGATTGGATGGAACTTTCGAAACAGCTGGGAGGCAGTGCCCCAGCTGGCACGCTTTGGTCAATCAGAGGCTTGTATTGCTTCCATCTGGCCAATGGGTGAATTCCCTCACCTTGCTGTTTGGACCAATGAGGGAGCAGGAACAGGAGAAATATTGAGACAATGAGGTCGGAAGTTCCAATGCTTTACTTTGGATTATGCTGATAAAGTTTTGATTAGCGAGAGAGGCCCCCTGAGGATTCTCAATCTCGCCATCCATTGTAGGATAAATGAGTCTTTGATTATCTTTGGCTGAGTCCGGGATCTGTCATTTAATGTTCTATTGAAGGTTCCATGGAAAGAGATATGATCTGTGTGACAGTATTTGGCCTTTCCGATCAGTCTTTGTAATAATTGATAGACATGTCCATGGGGCCTCCAGGTATCTGCCAGACGAAAGCTCAGAATGCAGATTCCCAAATGCCTGATGATGTGCCCAAGGGAGGACAATCAAAAGGGTGAGCCACCACCTATTGTCCATGCAGGAGAGGCTTTGGTATGTTAAATATTTAACAGTTTCGGTCAGCAGTTTTGCAATTTTGCTATTTTCAAAAGGTTACATTTCATGGGAAAGGGAGGGGTCATGCGGGGAGGGATACATAGAGGCTAAAAGGGAAAATATATCATATTTCTAGACATCTCCATCATTTTATTTTCCCATAACATTCAGCAAAATTCATAGGAGGATTTAGGAAGGCATACGAAAAAAGTCCAGGTCAAAGAACCTTTGCAAAAGTTCCCTTTTGGCAAAGGAGGGCCGTGGAGAAGGTTAAATAGAGTCCATGAGCCACAGCAAGTTAGTCCAATGATACAGTCCATAGACATGGAGCGACTGTGGAACTCTCTGCTGCGGGTCAAATTAACTAAGATGCGGATGGGCTTTCTATGGGGCTCGTCTTCAATACAGGGTGAACTCCTCTTTTACTGTATGGGAATATCTGTAGAGGCTAAGATACCCTACTTTGTTCAATAAACCTTTTCCTTTAAAAATAGTATTAAAAAGACCCTAATTTAATACTGCATGAACTCATGCTGAGATGTCTTGTATTCAGTCACCAAAGCTCCTACAATCCTTAGATTCTATATACACAATTAACAGGGTGGAAGGCATAGACATACACACACACACACCCCTGGATAGATTTGCCTTAGGGTTGCCATAAGTCAGAAATGAGTGGAAGGCTCACAACAGTAACCACAACAAAGAATCCCTCATTTCAGCAGGATTGCCAACTGAGCAAGGAGGCAGAGAAAGCCTGGGTGCCTGCTGTGACCTTAACAGAAACTTGAGCTGCACAAATGAGATAGTGAAACATTTTGCAGCCTTAAGATTAGCATTTTCACCCATTTTATATTGGCGCTAAAGGCTCCCTCCACTGTCCCTTTGGGAAACTGGCTCACTTCACCCATAAGCTCACTTTGACGTTGTGGCTGAGGAAGTGTATATTCCCAACCATTTATCTTCCCAGGTTGTAAGTGTATTAAATAGTATCAATCGGTAATTGAATAACTAATCCATATTGCCAAAACTATACAAAAAGGACAAAACCCTTCTCCAAATAATGTGACAATTGCTGTTGGTATCCTTTAAAAAACGAATAGCAGATGCAGTGGGAGAGGATGTTAGGATTGTGGCATTGAAGACAACCCTCCACAGCAGGGGTGCTCAGAATGGTGATCTCGATCACCAGGGTGATCTTCGGGTCTTATCCTGGTGATCTTCAGACCCCTGACCAGGTTTTTTGCTGTTGGTCCTCTTCATGCGTCCCTGCACGCTGCAAAGAAGTCCTCCGGCGTTGCTCCTCCCCGCTCCCTGCTCGCGCGCCGCCTCCAAAAGCTCCAGAGTCCAAGAGGCAGAATGGGACCCCTCTTTTGGATTCCTCCTCCTCCCTCCGTCGTTCTCCAACCACTCAGAGTCGTAGGAGACCAAAGGGGGCGGGCCTGGATGACGCGATGCATGGCTGGCCCCGTGCACATGCGCAGAAGCGCCCATTCTGCCTCTCGGATTTCTCGTGAGCTCTTGGAGGCGGCACGCATGCTGGTGGCATGGGAATAGGGAGCAACAACAGAGGAGAAGAAGAAGGATGCTTTGGGGTCATTTCCTTACCGCATCTCAAAGGTCGGTCTTTTTACTTTGGGGTGGGTGCTTGATTGTTCTGTGGCATGTCTCTTTGTTCATTTGTAATGTTTAAAAATGACATTTTAGCTCCAAAGCCTCTCTGCTTGCTTTGTTCCTTGAGAAATATATGTTGGGGAATATGGAAATGTGGGAGAAATGGGGTGGTTGGATGTATTTTTGCATGCCCCTTTGTTTACCTTGCTGAATATTAAATGGCCTGGCAGTTCAAAAGCCTCTCTTCTTACTTTCTGGCTGATAATATGTGTGGTAATATGGCAGTGTGGGAGAAATGGGGTGGTTGGATGTATTTTATGCTCTGTTTTATATTGTTGTTCTTAAATTGAAATGTTGATGTTTTATAACTTCATTTTATGTAAAGTGCCCCGAGCCTGCTGGAAGGGCCGGTACATAAAAATGAATAATAATAAATATAAATAAATAAATAAGAAAATAGTTATACGTTTTACATTTCTGGGTAGGTGATCTTTGGGACTTGGTTTTTTAATCAGTAGCTCCCATGCTGAAAAAGTGTGAGCACCCCTGCTCCACAGTTTGCCTGCCATTAAGTGGAAAACAAAGGAAAAGAAACAGTTCTGCTCAAATCCCACCTAAACAATGCACTCCACTACGTGACTCTAGGCAAGGCACTGTTTCCTCCATTCCAGTCCACCATGACATGGTAATACCGGCAGTCTCCAAGTTACAAACATCCAACTTACAAATGAGTCAAAGTTAACAAAGTGGGGGGGGGGGGGAGTGGGCAAAATCTATAAAATCTTACAGAGATGGGAAAATGAACGGCAAAAGACTGAAAATTACAAAAAAACACAATGGTCCAGAAATATAGGCTATAAAATAAAGGATGAAACTTGGTTATCCATATGGAAAAATAATATAAACATATCTTGTTGTCATAAATACAGAGAGAATTGGATAAAAATAATTTACAGATGGTACCATACCCCTGAAAAATTAGCAAAAATGTATAGGAATACCAAGCCAAATTGCTGGAACTGTGGGAAAAAGGAAGGAACATTTTTCCACCTCTGGTGGCTATGCCCAAAAACTATCAAATATTGGAAGATGGTACAAAAAGAAATTGAAAAAAATGTTTTTTTTTTAAAAAAGAGATAGTGGGGAAACCAGACCTATTCTTGCTGGGGATAGTAGACCCCTTGTGGAAAAGGGAAGAAAAAAACATTCATTTTGGCTACCACAGCAGCCAAAATGGTGTTTGCCAAATATTGGAAATGCCCGGAACACCCAACGAAAGATGAATGGCTTTTAAAGATCTTGGAAACTCTGCAGATGGAAGTGCTGACGGAAGCACTTAAGGAAAACAAAAAGAAAGAGGACGTCACCAATAAGAGAGATTGGCCTAATATCATAGAATATTATAAGTCTGAAAGAAATCTATATATATAAAGGAACAGTCGTTATGTGAAGACTACCTCAAACAGAGAAACCTTACAACGCAGAAACACAATACTTGCCAACAGAAATAGGCCTCAAGCAAAATACGTTTGTAGCAAAGAAACTTTCCCCCAAAAAAACCTAAAAGGCCCCAAAACAACGAGTAAAATACTACATTTCCCAGCATCCTCCGTGGCTGCCAGCAAATGCCATTGGCCGACATCGACCCGCACAAAATGCAGAGAGGAAGAGTAACCATAGCAACGCTGGCAGGAGCCATCCAAGGCTAGGATAGAATGCTGAGAGATTTCAGTTGTCAGTTGGTGTTTGAGGGTTAAACTGTCAAAACCAAACTCTATGAGGGAGCAATTCTCCAGCAATTCCTACCCACACAACACAACACAACTTCCAATCACAACCCATCCCACCAACCTTATGGGACCCTGTACACA
This sequence comes from Anolis apletophallus, assembly GCA_030556195.1. Taxonomy (NCBI): domain Eukaryota; kingdom Metazoa; phylum Chordata; class Lepidosauria; order Squamata; family Anolidae; genus Anolis; species Anolis apletophallus. The sequence continues at coordinate 158,347,061 of JARBWK010000005.1, read as the reverse complement.
CAACACCTACCACTACCACAAACAAAAACCATTCCTTCCTTCCACACAGACAGAAACTGACCCAAAAGACAAGCCATGCCTTCTAAAAATAACAGCATTGGACGACACACTCACCACACTACATACATGAAACAAAAAAGGGCAGAACAAACGCCAGAACAGAAACACACTGCGCAGCAGAGACACAGACAACAGGTCACTGCACAACGCACAGCTGAGAACCAAATGCAAAGAACTGTACAACAAGAAGAAGCGTGCAGCCAGGAACAACAAAGACGCAGAAATGCAACACAACAGCAGCGCGCAAGGAGCGCAGAAACACGATGTCGCAACACAGAAAACAAACTTCAAAAACACCACAACCAATTCCACCGCCTAGCCTTCAGATACAACGCTGCAGAAGACTACAGCATGGTGCCAGAGGCCGACATTGGCACCCTAACGCACATCTGCACACACTGCAAAGCCCTGAAATACCCAGCAGAAACAACAGGTAACATCATTTCCAACCCTTACATACTCAGACTTTCTCGCATCTCCTAAATAGGGCACAGCAACGCGTGCCGGGTACAGCTAGTGTAAATATAAATGCAAACGGTATTAGGGGAAAAAAGAAGGGTGTGTGTGTGAAAATAAGATAAGTTAAATAAATGCCTAAGAAATAGAAAAAATGTGTTATAGAATAGTTAAGTCTTTTCTCTTTCATATATAGATTCTACAGGGTTGGGACATTCAAGGGAAACAGAACAAAGGAAAACACACTGAAGAAACATAAAGATAATAAGTCATTGAAGGTCTTAATTTAGAATGATGTAATGCCACCAGAACCTCAATTGTCGGAGCACTCTTCTTCAGGTTCAGAAAACACAAGTCTGAACCTTCACTCTTTTTTATCTTTGCTTCTTTCTACTACTTTCTATGTACAAGGCTTTCTTTTCTTTTCACAATTCTCGTGGGAAAACATCCCATTGAGAAATAAGATTCAAAATATGTGTTATATGTTATGTATACTCTCAATTGTCTATATGTTTATTTTATGAAAATTCGAATAAAGATTTATTTTTAAAAGAAAAGAAGGGGGGGTTGAGACAATAGGAAGTGAGAGAAGGCCACCTCTAGGAGATTCACTCCTGAAAGAGTTATCATGGGAAAAATGTCTCCACTGAAGCTTTATCCCCAATCCTTGTTTTCACAACATGCCAAAATGTTAAAATCCAGCTATCACAGGGACAAAAAGTGAGGTGAAATCTTCTGAACAGGAGCACACATAGTAAAACAAACACCACAGGAGTGTTATCCTTCCCTATACTATCCAAAACTAATATATATACACATTTGGATGGAGTTACATGTATACCAGTGTTTCCCAACCTTTTTTGAGCCGCGGCACACTTTTAACATTAAAAAAATCCGGAGGCACACCACCAACCAAAATGACACAAAATGACACTCTAACACAGTAAAGAACGGCTGGGGGATGGTGAACTGCTGGAGCAGCTGCTGGGAGTGCCGAAGCCAGGGAGGAGCCAGGCCACACCATGCCCGCCCCCTGGCTTCAGTTCTCCCACAGCCCAGCTTGCCAGCAGTGCCAAGCCAGCATTGTGCTGGCTCTGCGATCGCGGGCTTGGCACTGCCCCCCTCACGGCTGGCGACGCTGTGAGGGCGCTTAAGCCACACCTGATGATCGCTCACGGCACACTAGTGTGCCACGGCACACTGGTTGAGAAACACTGATGTATACAATGTACCTGTTCCGAGTTACAAACAAATACAGAACCTGTCTCATTCATAATTTGGGAACTACCTGTACTGGCATACGTTGCAAGGTTGTAGCACTCATAGAAATACTGTATATCAAGATATTTCCAGTATGGGATAAAATGTTACAATGAGTGAAATGAGGAAGGGGTAAAGATAGCACCTTCTGTTTTTGAACTGAGTCAATGAGAATGAAACGAACAGGTTGCTTTGGCTACAGAAGTGTGCATCTTGGGCCTCTTCCACACAGCTGTATAAAATCCACACTGAACTGGATTATATGTCTGTGTTGACTCGGATAATCCAGTTCAAAGCAGATATTGTAGATTATCGGCCTTGATATTCTGAGTTATATGGCTCTGTAGAAGGGATCTTAGCATCCAAGTTGTCTATGGTTTCTGGTGGTTTCTGTGAAGTGGTTAGGGCTCAAAGCAAGTAGACAATGTTTCTGAAATAAAGTTTGTCGCATATAAATGTGAATTGCTGGCGTGGATCTGAAAAAAGGCACGTACCATTTTCTCAGTGCCACCTTGCTAGAATGCCAGTTATACAGGCTCTCTTGCAGGGCTGCCCAGGAAGTCGATCGCGATCGACCAGTAGATCCTGGGACCGAAGGAGGTCGATCCCAGCCAGATGGGGCACTTCTCAGAGGGGGGCGGAGCCAGGCCATGCCAAGCCCCGCCCCTCCCCCAGCTTCAGCACTCCCAGCAGCTGCTCCAGGTTTGAGGAGGGCAGGGCCAAGCCAGCCTTGTGCTAGCTATGCCACCACTGGCTTGGCATTGCCATTGTCAAGCCTGGAGAAGCTGCTGGGCGCTCCAAAGCCAGAGGGAAGGGGGCGAGGCTTGGCACGGCCTGGCTCCGCCCCCCTGTGGTTTCTGCTCTACCAGCAGCTTCTCCAGGCTTGAGGATGGCAGTGCCAAGCCAGTGGTGGCATAGCTAGCACAAGGCTGGCTTGGCCCTGCCCTCCTCAAACCTGGAGCAGCTGCTGGGAGTGCCGAAGCCAGAGGGGAGGGGGCATGGCTTGGTGCGGGCTGGCTCCGCACCCCCTCTTGCTTCCGCTCTACCAGCAGCTGCTCCAGGCTTGAGGATGGCAGTGCCAAGCCAGCCTTGTGCTAGCTATGCCACCACTGGCTTGGCATTGTCATCCTTAAGCCTGGAGAAGCTGCTGGGAGCTCCAAAGCCAGAGGGGAGGGGGCGGGTCTGGCTCCGCCCCCTCTGACCAAGCCCCGCCCATCCCCTCTCCAGCCTTGAGGTGGTAGGTAGATCTTTCTGACTTGGTTTTAATATAAGTAGCTCGCATGCTGAAAAAGTGTGGGCACCTTTACTCTGTTGGTTTGGTCAAAGCTATACTGGTTTAAGCATTCCCTTCAAGTTGGTTGCAAAACACCCAAAACCAAACCAAAAATAAGCGTATTGCCCTGAACATGGCTTGTCCTAGTCTGATTCCCTCTCATTTATACACCAGCATGCCTTAACTTTGTATTCTTCATCTTCTGTTAGCCATTATTCTTGGACTATAGCTCCAGTTGGTCATACTGCTTGGAGAGCTGTGGTTCCAGATGTCTGAAGGACATCAGACTGGAGAAAGTTGCTGTATAATTTACACTGACTGACAAGAGTTCTCTGGGATTTCAGAAATAAATATTTTCCATAGCTCCCTGGAGATGTCAGGGATTAACCTCCTGAAATCATATTCAGCAACAGTCCAAAGGATGTAGATTTGCATAATGTATTAATATAATTATTGTTACAATTTATATGGTGCATTCGGTGTACACTGCTCATTACACAGCTTCACAGGCAGCTCAAAATAGGCAAATCCCGGCACTAAGGGTCTTAAAATCTGAGAAGGGCATTGAGGAAGACAACGGAGGAAGGAAACGAGAGCAGAGCTTGTGTCAATCTGCTAAAATTCAAAGAAAGTGGCATTTCTGATCTCTTGAGTGAGAAATAAGAGTATTGAACAGTGATGGCGAACCTTTTCAAAACAATACAAATACAACAGGGAAGGTTGCTGTGAAACTATAAACAAACAACAGAACCAATTTGGTGTATCAAAATGTAATATAGTAAGACAATCAAGATAGAACCTCAGAGAGTAACAATGTCCTGACCGCAATGGGCTCCTACCCGCATGGAGTTCAGAGTCCAAATATCACCATGTATAGTCCGTATAATCTGTGATAGGGTAAGTACCCAATGATGAGAGTCACAGTCTAAATAATCCAAAGTGTGGATATATCAAACATTCATCCCCACTTAAAGGTACAACAAATGTCTGGGTACGTCAGTTGGTAATGGTGAGGTTAGCGTCCATACAAGCCGCAGATGATCTATTTGTAATCCACAATGTCGGAGAAACAGAGGAACACTAGGGCAGTGTTTCCCAACCAGTGTGCCGTGGCACACTAGTGCGCCGTGAGCGATCATCGGGTGTGCCGTGGGAAATTGGAACCTCCAATACCCTTTCTTCCCCCTCTTGTCGAACACTTTTTCTTCTCCACTCGGGCTCCCTTCTTCCCAACCTCGCTCTGCTCGCTTTGCCTCGCTCTGCTCACGCTGCCGCTTCTGCGGGAGGGGGGAGGGAGGAAGATGTGACCCGTACGGGCGCTACTGCGCAGAATCGCCCCACGTCTTCCTTCCTCCCTCCCCTCCACAGTGCTCTCTTGATATAGGTGATCTACAACTCCAAAACCCAAGGTCAATGCCCAGCAAACTCTTATAGCATTTTCTCTTGGTTAGGGGAGTTCTGTGTGAGAAGTTTGATTCCATTCGATCATTGGTGAAGTTCAGAATGCTCTTTGATTGCGGGTGAACTATAACTCCTAGCTGTTGAGCAAGACCTTTGTGTGTGTCTTTCTGCCATTCCTGCCAGGATATCTTATGTTGTGTTCATTGAAACAGGCCCAGGTTTCACACTGAGTGTATAAATACATTTAAAAACATATTAACTATATGTATTACTGTGTTAGAGTGTCATTTTGTGTCATTTCGGTTGGTGGTGTGCCCCAGGATGTTGTAAATGTAAAAAATGTGCCGTGGCTCAAAAAAGGTTGAAAAACACTGTACTAAGGTATATGAACCCAAAATATAAACCCAATGGTTTTTCTGCTATTGGCCGACGAGGAAGCTGTTGCACAGGAATCCCCTCCCGTTTCGACCCTTACAGGGTCTTTCTCAAGGCCATCGATATCCAGGTGTGTCTCTGTTAATACTGGTACATATCATAGCGGCATTCATGATCTAATATAAATAACAAAAATGAGTCATGTGGAACATTTACATAGAAACATAGGTTCCCAATAGCAACCACAATATAAAGACTTAATCAGATAATGTATATATTGCAACACAAATATTGATATAATGCAGAAATGTAAAAAAAAAGCATGGTGTAATTACCTTACATCCGAAGTAATGGACTACTATCCATATAATGAATAGGGCAAATGCAAAGGGTTAGTGTGGTGCTCCAGCCTGGTCAGCCCAGTGGTCAGAGTCAGGTACCGGGGGTCCCAGCTGATCAGGATCAGGTCCCAGCTGATCAGGATCAGATCCCAGCTGATCAGGGGCAGTTTGGAGATGACGAATGGCTAGATGGGTATGGGTCTCCAAATGAGAGTTTGCAATGGGATGATGAATGGCTAGAAGGATATAGGACTGCAGATGAGTTTACTGAGGATTCCATGGAAGAGGAGTCTGAATCAGACTATGCGAGACCAGGCGGCCTTGGTTCCTAAGAGAGAGGTTCTACTCCCTTCCCAGATGAGCATTCCGGAGAAGAGGAGTTTCCTGCTTCTCACTCTGATAGTGGTGCAGCTGGGCCTGCTAATGAGCCGGTGTTTGATAGAAGAGCGAACATCAGAGTTTCTAGGAAATTGTGGAATCTAAGGAAGGGGGTGAGATGGGCCCATTGAGACTAGCTTCCTTATTAGTCTGTGCTCCCGGGCTTCTGGACAGAACTGAAGCCACGTTCGGCTTGATCAAGTCTCACGTTCAAGTCTCCAAGCTCACGCCGACCGCCAGAGCAGTTCGGATTCAAGTTCATGTTGACCGCCGTTGTGGTTTGCCTCAAGTACCACGTTTGACCGCCGGAGCGGTGTGCCTTGCTTTGAAACTTTGCTTTCCTTGGGATTTAAGCCGTTTGGGCTTGCAGCTACAGAACTTAATTGGACTATTTTGGATTGCTTTATTCTTACTTCCTTGGACTATTCCATATCCTTTATTCTAAATAAAAGAACATTTATTGCATCTACCTGAGTGTGTGTGATCTGGGGGGGGCTGTCCGAGTTCTGAGGTGCAACAGTTAGGAACAAAGAAAGGTAATTATACCAACGGTAATTAGCACCTACAGGTGGTAATTTACATAAGTAGGGTATTAATTCCAAGTTTTTCGTTGAGGCCGTGAGGTGTCTCTGTTCTTAAAAGGACAGTCCATTGGGTTTCAAAACCATATGCCCAAACTGCAAACCCAACCAAACCCCAATTATTTATCAAGTGTCAACATGACAATTTCACCTGAATATTGAAGTTTTAGGTTAGAAGAAACAACTGATACATTCATACATTTTGTCTTAAAAGAACAACACCATAACAGAGCTTTCAATGATACAAACAACTTCTTATTGAAAAGTAAATGTTTGCATTCGGCATGCTTTTGAACAAACAATGTGATTGTTGTTGTTATGTGCATGCTGATAAGTTGTTTAACCTTTACTTCTACTTTGAGAGCAACACATGCAGTACTCAGGTCATCTGTTAGTCTGTTTCTGGTGTCAGATTTGATATAATTCAAAGCTGAAGACAGCTGCTCACAAGCCTAAAATGATCCAAAGTAAGGAAAGCAATTCCAAGTGCTTTCATGGACTTAAAATTATTTGGCAGAGAATTTCCTCATTTTAAGGATTTCATTTTCAGAACGGTGCTGTCCTTTGTCATCCTTTCTATCTTCTCAAGTGTTTCATGCCAATCATAGGATTTATTTTTTCCAGATAGAGCTTTCTTGAAATTACAATAGCTCCATTTCCAAATTTCCTAAATCTAACCAGTGTAAGCAAAAAAACCCCAAGTTCTCCAAATTTGTAGAATTTGTAAGTTAAATGTGTATGCCACTTGGAACAGGTATATGTTTTAACGCAGAAAGAACCGCAACTTGGAAACAACATCACCCAAGGAGACTTTCTGCTGTGCTTTCTGCAACCGAACTTGCCTATCTCAGATTGGCCTTTTTAGTCATATGCCACTTGGAACAGGTATATGTTTTAACGCAGAAAGAACCGCAACTTGGAAACAGCATCACCCAAGGAGATTTTCTGCTGTGCTTTCTGCAACCGAACTTGCCTATCTCAGATTGGCCTTTTTAGTTATCCACGCACTTGTAAAAATCATGGGATGAGTCCTTCCTAAGAACCTTCATTCGCGAAGTAATGCCGAGAGATGTTTTAAGTGTAACCGAATCATTTTATTTTTCGTTTTGAAAAGGGTTAACACCTTTGTTCTGGAGATTTCGCGTCACTTTCTGCCCTTGTGATAATTGAATTTTGGAAAAAATGGCTTCTTGTAGAAACAATGATTGGAGAGTAAGCTTCAGTGGAGATACCTTTCCCCCATGACAACCTTTTCAGGAGTGAATTTCACTCCCTAGAAGTAGATTTAAGCCTCCACTTTGGAGACCTTTAAAAACACCTTAAAACCTGGCTCTTCCGCTGTGCCTTCGGAGAGTAGTCATTTATTTTCTTACCATTGCTTTCCTCAATGCCCCTGTTTTTGGCGTCCATTCTCCCACCATGTTTATATGTGTTCTCCTTCGCAAAGAAGCTACTCCCCTTATCTCACCCTGAGTTTTTAACATTTTATATTTGTGCATGTGGCCTGTCTTGTCATTTGTGATTTTAGATAGCTATTTGTATATTGTTCTTTTATTTATATGTATGTATTTTATTGTGTTTATTGTTGATATTTTGATTTTATTTTATCGTAATTTGTTGTTTGGGCTTGGCCTCATGTGAGCCGCCCAGAGTCCCCATCGAGGAGATTTTATTTATTTATTTATTTAAAACTTTTATGTCTCGGCCTTCTCACCTCCCAAGAGGGACTCAGACCGGCAAACAGCAAGAATTCAATGCTAACATTTAAAATCTAAAAGCATCATAAATTTACAATAACATTTCCTATAATATACAATACAATAAATACATTTAAAAAGCCTTTCGTCAAAGTAAAATCAAGTCCCACTTAACCCATATAGTCGGTCCGTATTAAGTGGTTAGTGACTTAAGTCGCTTTGCGATCTCCTTCATTCTGCGAAGGCCTCATTGCACAGCCACGTTTTCACCCGCTTCCTAAAAGTCAGGAGGGAGGGGGCAGATCTAATTTCATTTGGGAGGGAATTCCACAGCCAGGGGCCACCACAGAAAAGGCCCTGTCCCTCGTCCCCACCAGACGTGCCTGCGAAGGTGGTGGGACCGAGAGCAGGGCCTCTCCAGACGATCTTAGCACTCTTGACAGTTCATAGGGGAGAATACGTTCAGACAGGAAAACTGGGCCGGAACCGTATAGGTTTTTGTAGGTCAACACCAGCACTTTGAATTGTGCTCGGAAGCTAATTGGCAGCCAGTGGAGTTGGCGCAACAGGGGAGTTGTGCGCTCCCTGTACCCCACTCCCGTTAGTAGTCTGACTAATTGCAGCTTCCGGCAGTCTTCATAGGCAGCCCCACGTAGAGAGCATTGCAGTAGTCTATACGGGATGTAACCAGAGCGTGGACCACCATGGCCAAGTCTGACTTCCCAAAATACGGGTGCAGCTGGCGCACAAGCCTGAGCTGTGCAAAAGGTCCCCTGGCCACCGCCGAGACCTGGGGTTCCAGGCTCAGCGATGAATCCAGGATCACTGCCAGACTGCGAACCAGCACCTTCAGGGGGAGATGGTGGCGGTGTACAAATAAAGATTATTATTATTATTACTATTATTATTACTATTAGATTTCTATCCCCGTTGCCTCACCCACGTTTTTAACTAGGAGTTGGATGTAAGTCGGATGTCTGTAACTTGGGGACAGCCTGTAGAGATCAATCAAGCCCTGAGGCTTTCAAAGTTCCAATTATTTGGGCACATGCTTTTAGGAAAGGGTCTCCCTTGAAATCAATCTCCCCATCCCTTCCTATTTTCTACAGGGCTATAACAGTGAGGGCTCAGTATCTCCTAGTGTTTGACTTCAGGATCCAAATGGATGCCAACATTTGTTCACCTGAAAGTTTCATGATAGTAAAGTGCCTTCTATATAATAGCAATAACAAAGTTTGCTTTGGGTTTTTTTTTAAAAAAAAACCATTTTAAAGCCATGAATTGTTCACTGTTGTCACAATGCACGGACTTGGCCGGCCCCTCAATCACACACACAGAGACGTACTGGAGGCTAACTACTTTATTGAATATAAAAACAGTTCGAAAAGAATATTGTCCATACAAGATCAAAAGCAAATCCAAAATGGCAAGCTATCAATGTCCAAAAGCAACTTGAGAATAATCCAAAGGCTAGACAAGGCTCCGCGTAGCAATGCGGAATCAGGATACAAACAAGGTACAGGAACAAGGCAGGAACAAGGCAGGAACAAGGCAAGGCTTGATGACCACTAGCTAGCTTAGCCCCGTGGTCCCACTTCGCTTCACATCTACTCAGAAGAGACGTGGCCGAAGCACTGAGGATAGATTCCCACGGATGCTATACTTAATCTCTCGGCCGAGGTCCCCGACGCTCTAGGCCTTGTCTTCTCCAATCCTTGCTGACGGACCTCAGTCTGTCTAGGCTGCGGTGCCATCCCCTTCTCCTAGACTCAATGCTACTTCTCCTATCAAAGGTTCGACCTTGCCTCTCAGCAGCTGGGCCTCTATCAGCATGAGAGCTGTCCTCCCTAGAATCTTCCCAGCCGCTTTGTTCCATGTTTTCACTTAGCAATTCTTGGGAACCTTGCCCCCCCGGGTGCTCATAACTCCCACTATCACTCGACTCCATTTGCACCTGGTCTTCTTCATAGGGGTCAGGCCAACCTTCATCCCAAGCCAAGCTTTCAGTGGGCGAAGGGGGCCCAGTGAGGGAAAGCTCCTCTTCAGGTAACCCTTCCAAGTCCTCTTCAGAATCTAACTCTGCTGGCACAGGCCCTAATGCTAATGGAACCCCCGGTGCAGTTCCTCAGGCACAAATGAGAACTGCTGTGCTACAACTGTACTCTTGTAACTCTTGTAAAGCGGTTTCTCTAGGAATCTTGGAAGTGCTCCCCAAAGCAAATCCTGGCTCACCTTCTGCACCCCGATTGGTAAGCCTTTTGCAGCCAACACAACACAAGCACAGTAAATTGCCTATGAGAGACTGAGGTGTTTATTCTAGAAGTGCCAGAGTCCGCTGGGTGAGAGGCAAAGAGGTTAATCTGTGGGAGAGCAGTGAGACAGAAAACCTCGGAAAATGTCCAAAAATGTGTGCTCCCTTTCAGGTGTCACAAGGCTCCTTCCTGCTCTGACACTGGCTGGCATCGCCTTCTGCAGTACTTCACCCTCCATTAAAGTGAAGGGGAAGAGTGCCAGAAAACAGGGTCTTTAACTGGGTGTTGTAAACTTAATTTTGTTGTTAATATACAGTATGACTCCATTTTAGTATTTTATTTAGTATTGTTGCAACCCGCCACCTTGAGCGTCCCATTTTCAGCAGAGAAAGTTGGGTTGCCGATCCTTCAATAAACCTGTTTGGAGAAGGGGGACTTTGGGGGGACCCCCAAAGAAATGCCCCAGTTTTTCTTTCTCTCCTCCTTCCACTTTCCCTCTTTATCCTGCACTTAATTCAATTTTGTTAACAGCACAAAAAAGAGTGTGCACTTGGTTAACTCAGCCAGTAGCAAACAAAGAAAAAGTAGTGGTTCCTCCAAGCCAAATATTAAATACACAAAGTGTCCAGGTATAAGTATCACCAATCAATTGATTGGTGATACTTATACCTGGACTCTTTGTGTATTTAATATAACTCAGCCAGTAGCAGCAAGCAAAAGCAAATTGTTTCAGCCTCTTTTTAGTTTGTGTGTTCTTCTTCCTAATAGTCTGGCTCAGGAATGAAATATTTCAGTGGTAGCTCCGACTCTCTGGAACACCTTACCAGATGATGTCCGGGCTCTTAGAGAGTTATCTGCCTTCCGAAACGCCTGCAAGACCACTCTATTTTGGCAGGCCTTCAATCTTAATGACCCAGTATAATCTACTCCATGTTTGTATGGTTGGCTATTAGTACAGTGGGGGACTGTTTTATTGCGTTTTATTGATGTTTTATTATGTTTCTACTACTTGTGTTCATTGTGTGAACCGCCCCGAGCCTACGGGAATGGAGCGGTATATAAAATCGAATCGAATAATAAATAAATAAATAAATAAAATATTGTAAGGATCTTATCTACCTATTTCAACTATGCTGAGCCTTGAGGGCATCAAAAGAAATGGTATTATTGTAGTAATAGTAATAGTAATAATAATAATAATACAGTTCACTTACTAACTGAACTACTGATGCTGCAGGAGATTATTCTCTCGCCCAAGTGATAACAACCACTAATGTCCCATTTCAGTCACTAGTCTAGAGGAATTCTGTGCTGAGGCAAGGTGGTATGCCTACAAGTGGCATGCTGTATGCCCTCCCCCCCGCCCCCCAGGGCACGTGTGCCATAGGTTCACTACCTTGGGTACAGAACAGCAAATTTGAGTAAATGTAATTACAACAGGAGGAATGAATCCACTGTGGGTTTTGTCTGAACAGTAGAAAAGCTGTATTGCCATATAATTGTTATAATATTGCGATATAATTGTTATAGTATTGCAATATAATTGTTATAATATTGCGATATAATAGATATAATATTGCAATATACAGTAATTGTTATAATATGGCAATATAATAGTTATAATGCCACGTTTGGTTCAATTCCATTGTTGCAAGAGTTCAGGATGCTCTTTGATTGTGTGTTAATTATAAATCCCAGAAACTGTAACTCCCAAATGTCAAGGTCTATTTTCCCCAAACTCCATCTGCGATCACATTTGGGCATATTGAATATTCATGCCAAGTTTGGTCCTGATCCAACATTGTTTGAGTCCACAGTGCTCTCTGGATATAGGTGAACTACAACTCCAAAACCCAAAGTCAATGCCCACCAAACTCTTATAGTATTTTCTCTTGGTTAAGGGAGTTCTGTGTGGGAAGTTTGTGTCTTTCTGCCATTCCTGCCAGGATATCTATGTTGTGTTCGTCGAAACAGGCCCAGGTTTCACACTGAGTGTATAAATACATTTAAAAACATATTAACTATATGTATTACTGTGTTAGAGTGTCATTTTGTGTCATTTTGGTTGGTGGTGTGCCCCAGGATTTTGTGAATGTAAAAAATGTGCCGCGGCTCAAAATATGTTGAATAACACTGTTCTAGAGCTCTCTCCACCTATTGCTCCACAGTCATGCTTCAAATGGCAGGACTGCTAGAATATTTCACTTTAGCCCAGACTCAGTAAGTGTTAATTTTCACTCACACGCTAGGTATTCAATCCTGGAGATTCTCTTATGAAGCTTGTTGCAACCCATTCAGCTAGTTTATAGCTTTTCTCTTCCTGTTCGTATAATGCATAACAGTTCATCTGCCTGAGACATGTGCCATGTTACAAAACACACTTCATTGTGTCATGTGTAGCAGCCAACATTGTGCTGTGATGGCAACAAGTCTTGCAAGCTGAGTTGGGTCTTTGAACATGCAGGGTGTCATGCCCACAGTCGACCAGCAGGGGTCAGCCTCTCCTCTCCTGTTTCCTTTTTCCTATGCTCCTTGCTACATTAGGTGCTTGCTAGGAGAACATGCCTCCTGGGTGGGGCAGACACCTGAGCTTGATGGCAAGGTTGCTCAAACCTGCCTTCAGCCACAGATAAATAACATAGCAGTCAGTGATACGAGACAAGGGTCATCTTCTCCACTTCTGTCCACACATTTTTAAAAACAAAGCTTTCTGTATGTTGGCATAGACATTCTTCATACATACTGTGCAGGAATACTTGATAGTTACGAGGACGGGTCAATAAGTCTGTGACTTTTTGAATGAAACACAGGTTTTTTGGATAAAAAAATCATTTTATTTTTCAGCGTAGTCTCCTTTGAGCTCTATGCACTTTGAAAATACACTTCTCTGGATGGAAAGAGGTGAGAAGTGGCGTACCCCAAGGTTCAGTTTTAGGACCGTTACTTTTTAATTTATTCATAAATGATCTGGATGTAGAAGTAAATTGTGAGGTAGCAAAGTTTGCAGATGACACTAAACTGTTCAGGGTAGTTAAAAATGAAACTGACTGTAAAGAGCTCCAGAAAGATCTCTCGAAATTGAGTGAATGGGCAAAGAACCCCAAATACACTTATCAACTGATGGGATCAAAGCTTTCCGAGACAAACCAGGAAAGGGATCTTGGGGTTTTGGTGGACAGCTCAATGAAGATGTCCACCCAGTGCGCTGCAGCAGTGAAAAAAGCAAATTCTATGCTAGGCATGATCAGGAAGGGAATCGAAAATAGGTCGGCAAATGTTGTATTGCCTCTCTACAAATCTATGGTGAGGCCACATCTGGAGTACTGTGTACAATTCTGGTCACCGCACCTCAAGAAGGATATAACGGAACTGGAAAAGGTACAAAGAAGGGCAATAAAAATGATCCAAGGGATGGAGCGGCTCCCTTATGAAACCAGGTTGCAACGCCTTGGTCTTTTCAGCCTTGAAAGACGGCGTCTAAGAGGTGACTTGATCGAAGTGTATAAAATCATGCATGGGATAGAAAAGGTGAATAAAGAAAAAATATTTTCTCTGTCACACAACACTAGGACTAGGGGGCACTCCTAAAGCTCCAAGGTAGGAAAGTTAGGACTAATAAAGGGAAATATTTCTTCACCCAGAGGGTCATTGGGTTATGGAACTCACTTCCAGAGGAGGTTGTGACAGCTGTCAGCCTGGACAGCTTCAAGGCAGGATTAGACAGATTCATGGATACCAAGGAATCAGTAGTTACTGAAATGGACATCCAAGTGCCACCTCTGTGTTGATGGAGGCAGGCAGGATTTTCCCGGGTACTGGTTGTGGGGGTCGGGAGCAGGTGAGGGTTTTGCCCTCCTTTCTGCTAGAGATCCCTGTGTACAACTAGTGGGCCACTGTGTGACACAGAATGCTGGACTAGATGGGCTGAGGCCCGATTCAGCATGGCTCTTCTTATGTTCTTATGTTCTTATGTCCAATGTTTCTCCATTTTTTTAATCCCTTCCAAAAATAAGATTTGCCAAGGTCATCAAAATAGGTATTCGTTTGTGAGATGATTTTATTGTTGAAGTTAAAGCTCTTTCCGCCGAGCCATTTCTTCAGGTTTGGAAACAAGAAATAGTCACTTTGGGCTAAATCTGGAGAATAGGGTGGATGAGGGAGCAATTCATATCCCAATTCATGGATTGTTGCCATGGCAACTGCACATGTGTGTACCCTCGATTGTGAGCAAACGCAGCACCCATCTTGCGGAAAGCTTTCTCATACCCAAGTGATCATTTAAAATCGAAACCACTGAGCCATATGAGATGCCTATGGCTTCCACCATCCCTCGCACTTTCAATCTCCAATCGGCCAACACCATATCGTGAATTTTTTCAATTGTTTTGGGTGTGGAGACCACAATTGGGCATCCAGAACATTTGGCATCTTCTGTGCTTGTACGGCCACAACGAAATTCAGTAAATCGCTTTTTTACCATTGAAATCGATGGTGCAGAGTCCCCATAGTATTTATCAAGCTGAGCCTTGGTTTGAGTGATGGTTTTTTTCCGCAAAAAAAACCTTAATGAGCACATGAAATTAACTTTTTTCCATTTTCTCCTCCAATCATGCGGTAGTCTGCTATCAATGGCTGTCAAACACAAACTAAATGACGCAGCTTGTTAAAATTTTGACAGGAGTCAATTGACAGATGCCTGTTAACAGGAGCAGTGCTGCCCTTTCAGTTAAGAGGCGGGAAATTCAAAAAGTCACGGACTTATTGACCCACCCTCATTGTATATAATAGTCTGCAGTGTTCAATGTGCTTCACATGCATTTCATTTTTTTCCATTTGTATCATGCCTTCAAGTAAGCTTCAAGTAGTGCAACAATCTCCTCCAGAAAACAGTTCCAAAAGAAAAGGGAAAATAAATAAGAATCCCAGCAGGAGGCACCACTTAGGGAAGGGCGCTTTTTCTTCAAAGCTTTCAACCAAAGATCCTGAACGCAACACAGTTGGACCGCCTGAAAGTTGCTGCCCCTTTCTGCATGGGCTTGTTCAGTCTGGTCCTGCATGAAGGAGGTTATCCTCATCCTGTTTGGGCCTCCATAGCCATTGGAATATCCTGGACTACAACTCTCAGCAGCTGCACATCTGCTGGGCCTCGGGATTTTCACCGGCAGCCTTTGCAAAGTCCTGCTCCAACTTGGGCAGAAGGAAGCCCTTGCTTCCACCAACTGCTTCCCTCTGGATTCATGCACAATGGTGCGGCAATGCCATGCGTCCCAGAGCCCAAAGAGGGACCTCAAGAGTTCATGAACTCCATCCTGACGTGATATAAAGCGGATACAGGTAGGGGCTTTTGCCATATCTAGCTAGACACTCGCTGTACAATTTAATCCTGTTGATTGATTCATGGCAGGGTTGGTCTAGGACAGTGTTTCTCAACCTGGGGGTCGGGACCCTTGGAGGGGTCGCGAGAAAGGGTGCCAGAGGGTCGCCAAAGACCATCAGAAAAGAAAGACCATCAGGGGGTTCTGTGTGGGAAGTTTGGCCCAATTCTATTGTTTGTGGGTTTCAGAATGCTCTTTGATTGTAGGTGAAATATAAATCCCAGCAACTACAACTCCCAAATGACAAAATCAATCCCACAAGTATTCAAAATTTGGCGTATTGGGTATTTGTGCCAAATTGGGTGTATTGGGTATTTGTGACAATACATCCTGCATATCAGACATTTACATGACGGTTCATAAGAGTAGCAAAATTATAGTTACAAAGTAGCAACGAAAGTAATGTTATGGTTGGGGGTCTCCACAACATGAGGAACTGTGTTAAGGGGTCGTAGCATTAGGAAGGTTGAGAACTACTGGTCTAGGAAGTCATCACTCCTGTACAGTGCAAGGGCATGGCCGGTGAAATCTATGACGTCTTGGCCCAAGTCGAAGTTCTTGTACACGTCGCACATGGTGTTCTTCTTGGGGTCGATGCCTTCAAAAGTGCGGGAATCGTTCTCGTCAAAGTTGGTGATGTAAACGAGCATTCTCCTGAAATGCCTTTTCTCAAACAGGCCCTTCTGCCTCCATTGAAGGGACTTTGTAAATCTTCCCTGCTTTGTAGACAAAGCTTCCTTCAATCACTTTGAAGTCCAAGTAGCGAGTGACTTCTGTGTACATCAACATTTTGACGAGCTCGCCATTAGCCATGAGGAATTGGGGGATCAGGTCCACATTCCAGTCTCTTCCTCGGCCCATTGACTCAGGTGGACTCCTTGGCAGGCAAAACCTTTTGTACAGGTCTTCCAGGGGTGTAATGGATGCGCTTTCACCTCCATAGTAAGCATTGCGATCCATGTGAAGGACCTTCTTTCCATTCACGGACATAGTGCCAGAGAGAATGCATTCCGTGAGGCCGGTGCCTAGCACGATCACATTGTACTCTTCGTTCATGGCGAAGAGGACCTGCTGGCGGCACCACCGAGGAGGCGGAAGAGGAGGGCCGGCGGGCTGGGGCCTGGCGAGAGCTTCCCTTCCTTTGCGGGAGGAGGAGCGCAAAATGGAGGTGCCACTGCCAACACCGCTGTGAGGAGACCCTGATGTGATATTGATATAGATATACAGACATTAAAAAGCCAAGGAGGACAAGTGAAGACAATCCGGCATGCGCACTGGGGCGGTCCATGCTCTGGTGCACCAGGCCCATAAGGTCGGTGGCCAGCGCCTGCGCCTCCTCCTGGAACCGGCGCCGCCCTTCTGAGGTCAGCCTCCACAGCCGGGACTTGCGGTTCCCCTCCAGGCAGACAGAGTCCGTGGTCCTCTCAAAGCTGCTGCTGAAGCACCGGTTGCGCCGGACCGTGTTCTTCCAGCCCTCGGGAGCCGTCCGGAAGAAGGGGAAGTGCTGCCTGGTGAACTGGCAGATCTCCTGGACGGTGAGGCTACTCTCCACACTAGTGTACATGGCCCCTGTCCCCCGCAACGTTATCCGCACATTGCTCAGAGGTAGGACAGGTTGAGAGAGAGAAAGAAAGAGAGAATCATCTTTGCCATTCTAGAGTAATATCCTTAGGAAAAGAGAACTTGAGCATATAGAGAGTTCACAGTGCAATAGAGGCCACTTTCCATTGTTTATTCACTTGGAATGAGGTAGATTTCACATTATTGGGGTTTCTTGTTGACTGTGCCTGCACAGCAACTGCTGAATGTCATTAATGGAGGAAGGGAAAACAAAGACCAGGTGGCTTTTGACAGCATCATTCAGCAGAGCTTTTGCACAAGATCTTTAAAACAAGGGCAGTTTATCTGAGAATAAGGTATTTCAGCCTCAGTAATAATTTTTAATAATAAACTTTATTTATATCCTGTCCTATCTCCCTAAGGGGAATTGGCGAATTCCAGCAAGTAACGGCAAACATTATGTGCCATAAAAATTGCCATAAAAATTAAATAATAACCTTACAAAAATTACATTCTACATCTAACCATTGAAGGACAAGATGTAGGATTAAAAATGGTATAAAATTTGAAAGCCAACTTAGTATCCGTAGAGGTTCATTAACTTTATTAACCTGCTTCGGAGTAGCTTGTTTTGGAGTGGGTTGGACATAGAATGCAGTGTGTGTATGTGTCTACCCATATATAGAAATACTAGCTGAACCTGGCCACACGCTGCTGTGGCTTTTTCTCTTTCCTGTGTCCCAGTCTATATATGTGTGTGTTTTGTGTGTGTATGTATATATATATATATATATATATATATATATATATATATATATATATGGATTTGTGTCTATGTGTACATATGTGTGTGTGTACTTATGTATATGTGTATATGTATATGCGTGTATATGTGTGTACTTATGTATATGTGTTTTTGTATATGTATATGCATGTATATGTGTAGATATGTGTAAGTACAGATGTGTGTATGTATGTGTGCATGTGTATATTTCAGTGCATGTATATATGTGTGTATGTGTGCATGTTTTTTGAGCCGATGTACAGATGTGTGTATGTATGTGTGCATGTGTATATTTCAGTGCATGTATATATGTGTGTATGTGTGCATGTTTTTGTACAACCTTTTTTGCGCCGCGGCTTTATATTTTACATTTACAAAATGTACATACGTGTGTGCATGTGGCAAAGACCAATAGTAACATCGCTTCCTGCCTTTTATACTTCCTTTCTTCCCTCTTCTCCCTCAGCTTTTCTCTTCTCTCTGTCCTCCTGCCTCTTCTCCCTCCCTTTCTTCTTTTCTTTCCTTTCCCTCCTTCCTGCCATCCCTCCCTCCCCTTTCTGTTTCAGTTCTCGATCCCCTTGTCTCCCTTCCTCCATTCCCTCCCTACCTTTCCCCTCTTCCTTTTGCTAGTCCCTTCACCAGTTTCTATCTCTTGGATTGCCTTTTATTACCTGTCTGTTTTGCATAATGCCTATGAGTGGCCAGCACCACCACCAACATTCCGATACTCTAAACTGCCAGGGGGGTGGGAGTGGGGCTCCCAGCCTACATTCTAACTGAGGGAGTATTTGCATAATGCCTCTAATTGGTCAGCTCCACTAACATTCCAACGCTCTAAACTGCCAGATGGAGGTGGCGTGGGGGATCATGGGAGTTGTAGTCCATAATGTTTTTTTGGATTTGTGGCCGTTGGCTCTTTTTGGGGCGGGTGTGTGTGTGTTTTGGTAAACATACCTCGTAGGGTTTTCTGGGTATGTGGGCTGTTTTTGTGTGTCTGCCTTGTGTGGTTTCTTTGTCTATAAGACTGGAACCACCACATGAAGGATTTTATATATATAGAAGATTCGGTGATTTGGTTTTCTGGTGACATGTCTAGAATACGTCGGTAAAATTTAGTTTGAGTCTTATGTCACAAAAATAAAGGAAACATTGACTGAAGAAATGTTCAGGCAGACTTTTAGAGAAGATTTTTTCAGACCAAGCCAGGGAGCTTTGTTTAGTTTTTAGTATATTTTAATAGTTTTAAAAATACTCCCATGTTTAATTCTATTTTAAAGTTTACATGTCCTACATTATAAATTGTACGTTGTCTTTTAACTTTGCTAGCCACTTTAAGTCTTTTTTGAGAGAAAAATCAGGATAATTACTATGATGATGCATGACATGGTCTCCCAAACACTTTGTAATGAAATGCATATGATGGTGCTGGGTGTGTGTATTAAACTGCAGCTCCAAGAGTCCTACAGCAAGCAGAATTCCTACCCAAAAAATAACTTTCTAGAAGGGCATATGTGTCGTGATCCAGACCCCCTTAAGAAGCCAGGCACAATTAGAGTTTATTAGCAACAGCCCCAAAGCTTCTCACAACGTCTCAAATTTGACAAAAGGCACAGCAAAATGATGAGACAAACCAATAGGTAGAAAACTCCAAGTCCCAACTCCTTCACAAGAGGAAATGAGGCTGAGTGTGTGTGTGTGTGTGAGCAGACCAAGGTCACAACCAGCCAAGAAGAACAGGCTACTCCAAGGCAGAGTAACAAAGACATGGCAACAGCGTTGTCAAGAAGTAGTAGCATCGTCACACAGTCCAAACGTCATGCCAGGAGGAAAACAGGATGAATAGAGTCATCAGTTCTTACGCCAAA
The DNA here is from genome assembly GCA_030556195.1 of Anolis apletophallus. NCBI lineage: Eukaryota > Metazoa > Chordata > Lepidosauria > Squamata > Anolidae > Anolis > Anolis apletophallus. The sequence continues at coordinate 158,327,403 of JARBWK010000005.1, read as the reverse complement.
CCAGGAGGAATGTAAACGAAGCAGCGAAATAAAGTCAATCCAGAATCCAAAACGAAGAAGTAGGGAAATCTAGCACAGAAGGGATTTAAGGTGGTGCAGCCAAAAGCAGGATACAAAGATGCAGAAGCCCACGAAATACAAGATCAAGAATTTCATGTCCACAGTCAGTCCAGCGATCAGTCCAGCAGTGACCCAGCACAGAAGGGAATGGCCTGGATAGCAAGAACAACACCTTGCCAGCTGCAAGGAATGGTTAATTGCAAGCCCTCTTTATTCAGTCCTCCTCAGGACTTGATTGCACCAATACCCCTTCCCCATTTTCTTCAGCTGCCAGCATTTCCTCCCGTGCCGCCCTTTGTCTTTCTCTACAGGCGATCCGTCTCCTGTGACAACTAACCTCTCCCCAACAGTCCCCATGAGACCCATTCCCAGCACTCCAACTCCCATCTCCTGTGAACCCTGCAAATGAATCACTGCTAGTGGATTCCAAGCAGACATTCTGTATTTGTTGCACCTTAGTCCAATCCATCCCATTAGAATCTCCTTCAGTACTCTGTGGACCCTCATCCATACCTCCCGATGACTGCTCCTCGTCCCCACTCCCATCATCCTCCAAAAAACCCAGGAATGTTTCATCCCCAGAAGAATCACTAAGTATTTGTCTCAGTCTCTTCCTTTCTTGCTTCTCATCGACTCTTGCTCACGAGTAGACTGTTTGGCATTTCTAGCTACAGACTCCTCTCTCTCAACCTCAGGCTCAACTACAACAATATGATACAAGCTGGTCATAGAAATGGGTCAAACAGTTTTACCTGATAAAATTCAAACCGTGCAAGGGTTCCTCTCATAATTAGCAAGCGGCATGTCAGATTAACAGTTCCCTGACTGAGGGTTCTCTCTTGGGACCATATACAGTGAGCACCATGTGGGTTTGGTTTCATGGCACATGTAGCCCTCAGATACTCCAAAACATGAATGTTCAAGTCCTTATTAAAAATGCAGCATGCATTCTTCAGGGAGCCAGCTTCAGGAAGCTCACTAGGCACCTGTTTTTTTTTACTTCGAGTAGTTTCCACAGGGACATGGCAATTGGCAGCGATGGTGGCGTTCCTGTGCAGGAGTGATGCTGTCACAACTGCTAAAAAGGCAAGTAAATCACTGCTAGAGAAATCCAGCTTGAGCTGTTCCTAGAAGCCAAGAGATTTGGCCATATCATGGGAAGATATGACTTAATACGAAACACAATAACGTTTGGTAAAGTAGAAGGCAGCAAGAGAAGAGAAAGACCTCATTACAGATAGAGGGATGAACTCTTTTAACTCTCTCTCTCCCCCTGTTTCTCTCTCTCTCTCTCTCTCTCTCTCTCTCTTTCTCTCTCTGTCTGTCATTGTGCATTGTGTTTATAAAACTGTGCTAAGCAATGTGGGGAGGGGCTGGGGTCTATCCACTACTTCATTTCATGAAGGAGGGCATTTAACATGAAAAGCAATAAATAAGTAATAACACTATGTAACAGAATTTGAAAAACAAATCCTAGTTTGAAAGTGTTGTTTCCCGTTTAATTTCATGGTACTTACTTTGAAAGAGTCTGGAGCAACAAGCACCTGAGGAAAAGCACCAAAATCAGTGTGTACAGAGCTATCGTACTGTCCATTCTCCTCTATGGGTCTGAAACATGGGTCACCTATCGCCAACATCTACGAGTCCTCGAACGCTTTCATCAGCGCTGTCTTCGCACAATCCTAAATATACACTGGACTGACTATGTGACTAATGTTGCTGTCCTTGAGCAAGCAGGGGTCACCAGCATTGAGGCCATGCTATTGAGAACACAGCTACGCTGAGCAGGGCACGTCTCTAGGATGGAGGACCACCGCCTCCCAAAGATACTACTCTATGGTGAACTTGCCACGGGTCAGTGTAAGAGAGGCGCCCCAAAAAGAGATACAAGGATTTCCTGAAACAACATCTCAGGCTCGGCCAGATTGATCACCAACAATGGTCCACCCTGGCCTCACATCGGGAGGCATAGAGACACACTATCCACAATGCTGCGGCCTCTTTCGAGAAGACACGCCGAATGGGTCTCGAAGAGAAACGACAACGCAGAAAGAACTGCAACTTGGTAACAACATCACCCAAGGAGACTTTTTGCTGTGCTTTCTGCAACCGAACTTGCCTCTCTCAGATTGGCCTTTTTAGTCATTAACGCGCTTGTAAAAAGCGTGGGATGAGTCCTTCCTAAGGATCTTCGTTCGCGAAGTAATGCCGAAACTTACTTTGAAAATAGTAGTAGTTATACTCCAGAAACTTCATTTTTGTGACTGCCGGCACAAACTATGTTGAATTGGTTGAGACGGCATGAGATATTCATTGAAAAATTTGCTGCAGGATGTCCCACAAAAACAAAGTTTTTGCAGTTTTTGTGATAGAACAAATTAGGAAATGAAATTTATAACCCAGGAACAAAAAATGTGTTACATAGTGGAATAAAACAAACAAATACATACAACCATGATGTGTGACCATCTCTAAGAAATTTAGATACACAAAACTTGCAATTTGTCATATTAAGTGTAAAAGGGCTTTTGTTTCTGCTTTGAGTATATGTTAAGTGAGGACAGGCAGCATAATACGTAACAACAACAACAACATCATCATTCAAACATGGATTCTCCAATTGCATCTGTTTAGATGGGGAGGACATGTGCCTTTTTCCCCACTTGTTACCCTTCTGTGCATTGCAATTTTCACCACCAAAGTACATGCTCTTGTGGAAGGTGGCACTAAAGTATGGCAGTCCTCAAAGAGAGTATCTGTTGATTGAGTCCCTTGGGAAGAGAGGGCAGGTTATAAATAAATTATTATTATTGCTGTGTTTATTGCAGTAACCCTAAGCCTTTCAATGCACCACAATTTCCTTTGCTTCAAGCAAAACCAGCCATCCCAGGCAACCCCATGCTGTCTCCCTCCCAGAAAAACTATGGTGTGTTTCCATTTCCTTATTGAAGCTGATGATACAGTATTCCAAGGCGTGGCCAGGATTTCCAATTATTAAGCCATTCACTGATTGTTGTACCGATTAGCATTGATTTTTGTCATGCTACATCAATTTCATGAATCAACTTTAGCAGTCAGTTAGGTGTACCTTAACCATGGGCCAGATACCTTGTTGGACATGCAATGGGCTGGAAACCTCACACAAGAAGAAAACAAGCATATACCATTAATTTTATTGCAGCAAGGCCAGTCTATATCCAGTCACCCATCAATGCTGGTTCTCCTTCATGGGCAAACAAAAGGGGTAAAGAGAAACTCTGAATAATCTAAGTAAATGGCCTCAAAAGATAACAAATGTTAGAATAAATATGAGTACATTGAGATAAGTTGAATCAACATATAAATTTATCCTATATATCAAATAGATAACAACAAATTTTTGAAAAGGTATTGTATTAAATGAATAATAAAGCTATTCAAACAAAGGTTGCGTCACCTTAGTAAGTAATAAAGGAATAAATAAAGCAGTTCAACAAAGGTTACATCACCTTTTTAACGAGCAATAAATCAAACACTATATACAACTAGAAAGAAAGAAGGTCACCACAATGAATTATACAATTATGAATCAATAATCCAGAACTATAAATCAATAATCCAGAACTATACAGAGTTCAAACATCAGTCAAGAAGTTATAAAGTTACAAAAGTTGACCTGCATGGTCTTGAGTGGAGTCTGTATATCCATATGTCCATGAAATAAAGCAATAGTCCATATATAATGATGTTGAGATGAACAATCCCAATAGGAAAGTAGAAAACCGATAGGAGCAAACGGAGTTGGTCCTATTCGCCGACGGGATGTAAATACGTTGGCACCTAATTACCGTTTCGCCTGAGGCCAGGCTTCATCAAGGCTGTGGACTATGGACAGCTAGGTGCAGGAGAATCAAGCGTGTCATATACTATGTTAAGAAAGAAAATGTATATGTATTAATAATGAGTAAAGATATGCCGTTAAAAGGTATTGTAAGAAGGTTGCAAAAGAGAAGAAACATACTGGATGATAATACAGTAGTCCAATAGAGTAGAAGTATTGATGTAGTTCATATAAGAGATAAAAAAGAGAAGGAAAGGGTAGGAACAAGAGTTCCTGGCCCCAAATATAAGCAGCCAAAAAGGAAAATATTATATGAAATAATAGATATAGTAACATACCAAATTGTAGATAGGACGATGTATAAACAGGAGATTTGTAGCAGGTCAAGACATAAGTATGTCAAGTAAAAGTAATCCAAGGAGAGAAGAATATAAAGGGAAAGGAATGATGGAAGGCAGGTGTGGTTAAGTTAAAAGCTCATTAATGTGGAGAACTTCATTAAGACCGGAGGGAGTTTCTGTGACTAGATTAATGATCCATTTATTTTTTAATTGGATGAGAACATGCCTGCTGTCACTGACTCAGGAGGAGTTAACCCTATCAACACAGGTTACAGTGAAAGAGTGGCATGGGTGTTTTTGGTTTTAAAATGAGCATAAAGGATTGAATTTTCTTGCCCAGTTCTAATCCTAGATTGGTGTTCAGAAATATGAGTTCTAAGGTTCCTTCCTGTTTGGCCCACGTAGAGATCCCCACAATAATAATACGTGATGACGTAGATGACATTTTTTGTTGCGCAAGTTTCAAAAGATCTAATCTTAAATGTCCTATTTTTATATGGACTGAAAACAGAATCCTGTGGATTGATCAATTTACAGATACCACAGTGGCCACAGTGTTTTGTGCCCACGGGGAATGTGGTAGTGGGGGAATTGACATATAGAATGATCATGGGCACCATTGAACCATTTTCTGGAGCCCCTTAGAGGGAAGAGGGATTCTGTTTCTTGATCTTCCTTTTCTACCCAACAGCCAGAATAGCTAAGTTTATTAATTTATTTATTTTGAACATTTATATCCCATTCAAGTCAACCCTCGAAGGGGGACTTCGGGCGGCTTACAACTGGCAATCATTAGATGCTAACAAACAAAAAAAAAATCCCAGTACAAACAATTAATATTAAGTAAACCAACAAGATTATAAAAATACATTAAAATATTGACCATTAAGTATTAAAACACAAGTTTTAAGTCAGATGTCACAGCTACTCTATTTCATGCTTCTACTGCAAAGGGGGATTGCTCTGTTATGCTTTTTCCTGGCATGCACACCCACATGCAAGGCTGACAGCTTGCAATCCAGATAACTTAGCTTTAGTAATACTGCCATAGCAGCAAGAAAGTGGCTGCACTATTTGTTGTCAGACATCTCACCCTACAATAAGGGTATAGCAATAAGGTGGGGCTCTATGGAAAGGAAGAGTGCATTTCAGCAGTTGCAGTCTCCCCTGCTGCATTAGTAAAAGGTGATAATCAGCCCATGCACAACATGGCATTTTCCTGATTTTGGTCTCATGGGCTCAAATATACAGAGAACCTATCTTTTAAACTTGGAAGATGCTTATGACCCAATCTACTGTGTTTAGTGGACTGCGCATCTAAAAGCACTCCCAAAAGCATCCTCTTGTACATACCTTCTAATTTCTCTTCATAGTCAGCAGAACTAGCAAAAAGGGGAAAAAAAAAAACGCTCAGACTGTGTGATAGCTTGCCCCATGTTTATGTAGAATCACAGTGTAAAGATACTTTGATTACTGCAAAATAGTAATTTTAATATGAACTTGGCAAATGAATTACACAGTCTCAGCAGAATGTGACAATGTGTAATACCTTAAACTATGTTCTCTCCAGAAATACACCAATACGATGTGTGCTCAAGCCTAAGGGAATATCGCAGTCTGAAAAATTGACTCATTTTCTACAGAGTTTTAGCAGGTTGGATGGCAGGAGCTATATAATTAGGGAGACTAACCTTAAAATATACTGTAGCTTTGGCTGAGCATTGTTGTTGCCATAGAAGCTGGGCAGTGATAATGCCATAAGTGGTCTGGGGAGAAGATGTGGAGACAGTCAACAGCAGAGAGAGACCATAGTCAGGATTGACAAAGATGCAAGGTGAGCAGACAGTCAGTGGAGAAGCATAATCTTAAGGAAAGAGTAGTTGCAGAAGGAAAAGACCTGTGTCAAAATAAGGGGTCATTTAAGGAAACATGGATTGAAACATGGAGGCAGGTGACAGCAGGCCAAAAAGATGGTTGAGAGATGAGGAGTGTGTCAGCACCCCCTGGTGGCCAGATTTGCCTCTGTTTGTTTATATGTGTGTAATATGTCAAAGTGTATGTACTGTACTGTGATAAACGGCAGGGATTGTCTGCTTGTATGTGTATCTGTAATCCGCCCTGAGTCCCCTGCAGGGTGAGAAGGGCGGAATATAAATAAATTAAGTAAGTAAGTAAGTAAATAAATAGTTTACCTTGGAGTAGGGTTGCCATTTTTTGATATAAGAAATAAGGGACATTTACGGGATTTTTCACAAAAATAAGGGACACTTCATTAAAAACTTGAAACTCAAACATTAGGTAGAAATAGTTTTATTAACAGAATAAGATAATGATTGAAACTCACAAAAGAAACTGACTTACACCATCTTAACAGTACATGGTCTGTTTCTGTATGCTTTGTCATGCAAAAAAACATTATTAGAACTACCTAATTTTCTCCGTCTGTATTTAGTACTTGACTTTGCTGACTTTCAAAGTGCACTGTCTAAACATTAAAATAAAATAAATTTTATAAGACAGTACATCTTCATGATTATTATGTCAATAGCTAATGGTATAGTATAGTATGGGATATAAAAAATAAGGGACAGAGCCTGAAAATAAGGGAAACAAATTTTAGGGCCAAAATAAGGGACGTCCCTTAGAATAAGGGACATATGGGAACCCTACCTTGGAGAGTAGTCATTTAATTTTTTACCATTGCTTTCCTCAATGCCCCTGTTTTTGGAGTCCATTCTCCCACCATGTTTATATGTGCTCTCCTTCGCAAAGAAGCTACTCTGCTTATCTCACCCTGAGTTTTAAACATTTTATATTTGTGCATGCGGCCCACCTTGTCATTTCTGATTTTGGGTAGCTAATTGTATATTGTTCTTTTATTTATATGTATGTATTCTCATTGTGATTATTGTTGATGTTTTGATTCTTATTTTATTGTAATTTGTTGTTTGGGCTTGGCCTCATGTGAGCTTCCCCGAGTCCCCATCGGGGAGATGGTGGCGGGGTATAAATAAAGGTGATGATGATTAGTTGAATTATTGTTACCTAACTGAATGAAATCATTCATTCTGGGACAGACAATAGTACTTACAAGGAGATGCAGGGAAGTTGTCGCTGTAGATCCTAGGCACATGTTTAATTGTTGTTGTTTTTGTTCTTTTATTTATTTATTTGTATTTGTCTGCCGCCCTTTTCAATGGCTCGGGGCGACTCACAACATGTTATAAAAACAGCCAATACAGCGAAAGTTAAAACCACAATAAAACAACAGATAAAAAGGCACACTAGGTCGCACATTAAGCACTGCGACAACAGGAGATAATACAAGATGGTGGTATGCAGAGGGAGACTGCATTTCATCCAGCCCCAAAAGCCTGCTGAAACAACAGAGTCTTGCAGGCTTTCCTAAATGGGAGGATGTTCTGAATGGCATGAACGTCGGCGGGCAATGAGTTCCAAAGTGTTGGAGCCACGATCGAAAAAGCCCGGCGATGGGTCACAGTCAGGCGAAAAGTCATTGCACTAAGAACAACCAGGAGGTTATGTTCTTCAGAATGCAGAGATCTGGTGGGATAATACGGGATGAGGCAGTCCCGCAGGTACACTGGCCCCAGACCATGTAAGGCCTTAAAAGTCAAGACTAACACTTTGAAGGTGATCCAGCATTCTACGGGTAGCCAGTGCTGTTCGCGCAGGATTGGCGTGATGTGACAGCTCACCGAGGCCCCCGCAAGGAGTCGGGCTGCAGCATTCTGCACCAGCTTGAGTTTCCGGATCACCGACAGAGGAAGGCCAATGTACAGAGCATTACAGTAGTCTAGCCTCGAGATGACCGTGGCTTGGATCACTGTGGCCAGGTTGCGACGGGACAAGTAGGGGCAAGTTTCCTTGCCTGGTGAAGGTGGAAAAATGGCACTCTACTGACAGTGGAGACATGAGCCTCCATCGGCAGCAGAGGGTCCAGGGTTACCCCGAGGCTCTTAACGGATGACAACAGACGTAGTGTCACGCCGTCCAGGATCGGAAGCTGAACATCCCCACCGCCTGGGCGACCAAGCCACATGATCTCCGTCTTAGCCGGATTCACCCTCAACCTACTGGCTTTCTAAAAGTGTTGTGCTTTCCACAACAAAGTATGTAATAAGATTGCTGCCCAGAGGTAATGGGGACTTAACATAACTGGTAACTATTAGGTTGGGAAAAGCTGTCCTTAAATATGTGATCTATCTTGCATCTTCTTGCCTGTATCTTTCTTTTCTATCTGCCACTAAAGTTTACTCTTCACTTACTTTTTTCTGAGGAAGTGAAGGTTTTTTTGGGGGGGGGGGGGTTGCATAACTGAGTCACTGGACCCCTTCTGCCCCCCTCTCCCAATCAAGAAGTGGGTTGTGCAAAGATCAGTAGTAGAACAAATGTTTTGAATGGAAGGGCTGCAAATTCAAAGTTCAATCAAGGCATCTTTGGTTTAAAATGATCAGATATCAGTCAAGGCCATTATTCTCTGCAATCATCTTGCTTTAACTGCATAACTAAAAAGAGTGGATCAAAAAGAGGTGTAGCTTCAAACTGCATTAAGTAGTCCGTGTAGATGACCCACTAATTCTATGACCCAGTTCGCTACAGCATTTTTGTACAACTTTAGTGTTAATTAGGGAATCTAGTTAATGAGATAATGAGAAAAAAATCCAACGAATTAATAACTTTACAAGTTAATTAGCTAGCTTTTCAAGTTGTGGTCTTTAGTGTTTCTTTGATTTTTCAAACATCAGCAGGTTGGAATCTGAGGCATTAAATTCAGCATTGCAAATCTAAATTTAAAAATAATAATCAACCTGCTTCCAAGGGGAATTTGATATCTGAGAAATCAAGCTATATAACTTAACGTGAGGCAAAAAGTTCAGTTGTAACTTGGCCAAAAACATGTCTGAACCATCACTAGACAAGCTGAAGCTGTGCTTAGTTCAAACCTCTTTCAGTTAGGGAAGGGCAGGTCTACAACTAGCCTACACTGACCATATAATGGAGTTTGGTTGATGTAGACCAGGGGTCAAGAACCTTTTGACATTGACGGCAGTGGGACTTGCATGGGAATTTTCATCCCTTGGTATTGTGGTATTTGATAGAGCTCTTATATACGTATTTCCACTGTTTATCATTTATGTTATTGGATCCTTCGCATTGGGGACAATAGGCTTTTACCCCATACCTTTCTGGTTCCGTCCCAGGGGATATTTTTTTCCCTTTTTGGCAGACTTTGATGTTACCCCTCTAACTGTGGCCAGGCCCAGTAGCATGGGGGACTGAATGCATTTAGCGTTTGATTCATACTATCAGTATTAACTAACCATTCCCATACGGATGACCCATACATTACATGATTTACTGTTCTTTTTGGATCAGCTCCAGTGTCTTTGACAGGTCTACAACTAGCCTACACTGACCATATAATGGAGTTTGGTTGATGTAGACCAGGGGTCGAGAACCTTTTTGACTCAGAGAGCCATGAAAGTAAAATATTTGGAAATTTATTTCACTGAGAGCCATATAATAAGGAATGCGGAATTTGGAGGGCCTTCACCCTGCAAACTAGGAAAACCAGCAAGATCCGACTCAAAGCGGCTCTCTACGAACGAGCTCTCTTGCCTTCCGCCCCTCCCCAGCAGTTTTCGGAGGCGACTGCTCCTTGCGGGCCCCAGATCTTATCTGGCTCGGCTGCCAAGGCTTCGGGCCCACCGAAGAAGAAGGCAAAAAAATCTAAGGCTAATGGATGCCAAGATGGCGCCCAGCCTTTTCGGCAGCAGGAGAGCCTCCTGGACTTGGCAAGAAAGGATACCTCCCTGCCTCCTACAGCCATTCAGCAGGGTGAGGTTGAGCTCCCCCTACCAGCCACTGAGATGCAGGCCATGGATATGGCTGAGTCTGCGTCTGCACAATCGGTGCATGTGTCAGGGTTTGTGACGCCAGCGGGCACGCCAGCATAGGGAGAGCAAGCAATTCTGGCAATGCCGGCGCTCTCCATGTCAACACCCTTCGAGATGGGCAGTGTGGAGCCCGGTGTCAATGCAGTTCTGTCCGCTGCCGGGTCCTTTGCCTCTGCGAGCCAGATGCAATCATTAAAAGAGCCACACCTGGCTTGTGAGCCATAGGTTCCCAACCCCTGATGTAGACTCATATAATTGAACTGCATGTGAGTTGATATTGACCATATCATACAGTTTCAAACTGCATCATACGGCCATCTAGATGGGGCCTAAGCTACCAACCACCCAGTCAGTTGTTACTCCAGCCCTAAACTCCACACAGTAGATCATCAAACCAATGAGAGACTGTTCCCTAATACAAGAGAGGGGTAGGTGCCAAAAGACTGCTCCCTCCTGGTGTGCTCTCACTGTGCTTCTCCTTCTAACATTCTCTCTCTGTGCATTAAGGCAGTGTTTTTCAACCTTTTTTGAGCCACGGCACATTTTTTACATTTACAAAATCCTGGGGCACACCACCAACCAAAATGACACAAAATGACACTCTAACACAGTAATACATATAGTTAATATGTTTTTAAATGTATTTATACACTCAGTGTGAAACCTGGGCCTGTTTCGATGAACACAACATAGATATCCTGGCAGGAATGGCAGAAAGACACACACAAAGGTCTTGCTCAACAGCTGGGAGTTATAGTTCACCTCGAATCAAAGAGCATTTTGAACTCCACCAATGATGGAATGGAATCAAACTTCCCACACAGAACTCCCATAACCAAGAGAAAATACTATAAGAGTTTGGTGGACATTGACCTTGATTTTTTGGGAGTTGTAGTTCACCTATATCCAGAGAGCACTGTGGAGGGGAGGGAGGAAGACGTGGAGCGAGTCTGCACAGTAGCGCCTGCACGGGTCACATCTTCCTCTCTCCCCCCTCCCGCAGAAGCCGCAGCATGAGCAAAGCGAGGCAAAGTGAGCAGAGCGAGGTTGGGAAGAAAAAAGCCCGAGTGGAGAAGAAAAAGTGTTTGGCAGGAGGGGGAAGAAAGGGTATTGGAGGTTCCAATTTCCCACGGCACACCTGATGATTGCTCACGGCACACTAGTGTGCCACGGCACACTGGTTGGGAAACACTGCATTAAGGGAATGTCTGTATGGTATAGCCCATGCCCCCAGTGATGGGGACTCCCTGTGAGTAGACAGTGCTAGCTGCAACACCAGAATCCCTGAGGAAAATTCAGCAGGTGTAGCAGCTTCTATAATAAACGAAACTTGCACAAATCCCATCTAGAAAACTAGCCTTCTCCAGTCATTCTCCAGCCATTCAGGAGATTCATGTATGAATATTTCATAGTCTAGAGACAGACTAGGGGTGGCGGGAGGGGGATGTTGTAATCTAACAGCTCTCCAGGGTTGGCTTTTTTTGCACAGTTGTTGGCATTTGCTTATAGATCTCTCCTGTAAACCCAGAAGGATCTAGATTTGTAATTTCATGGGAACAGATAGTGCCTTCTGCTTTTTCCAGCCCCCACTGACCATGGAATCAAAGAGCCTGCTTTCATTTTTGGCCTGAGTTAGAGTTGCCAAGGCAGCTTTCAGTACATCTAAAAGTTGCTGAGGCAAACCCTTTCTCAGAGGTTGCTGCACATTCAAATGAGGCTTTTCAAAGGGAATGCAGAAGTGCATTTTTTTGTGAGTGGATTCAGGACTTTGAAAGGAATATTCAACTCATGTTGAAAGCCTTTTCCTTCTTTTGCTGAGATGCTGAACTGGAAATGTGAGGGGGGCATGTGTGGCTGTGGGTGTGTATGCATGAGAGAGAGAGGGGGAGGAAGGGAGAGAGAGAGAGAGAGAGAGAGAGAGAGAGAGAGAGAGAGAGAGATGTGACATTGCATCCCTGCAGAGTCTGTTTGCCTGCCGCCGGTCTCTAATATTGGTGTTCTGTCTCCTACTACCGCTGTCTCCGGGGGCACTGTGATTTCATTTTGCTTATTTGGCTGACAACACACAACCTGCTAGCTTGAGCAAGGTTCCTTAAACATAAACTTCTCTGAAGCTGGGATTTAATTAGCAGCTGCCGGGTAGGAAGAAAAGCACACAGCTTGAAAGGGCTTCGTGATTCAGGTCTGCAGGATTCAGCAATTTGACATTCTAATTCTGCTGTTTTTTTCCTCCACCTTTAAACCTCATCAAGCCAGCAATGTGATTCTTTTGTTAGACATCCACGACTGAATTTCTTCATCCTTGTCTTTGTGTCGTGCTGAGGATTGAAGCCTCCAATCCCTTCCAGTTGGACAGTAAAATAACTAATGACATCCACTGCAAATATAGCAAACATTTCCAAATGACCAATGAGCAAGAATGGGAACTTGGAGTTGTGGCAGTGCTAACCCATGGTGCTATTCTGTTAAAAGGGGAAGAATTCCACATTAGGTATGATGAGAAAAAGAAGTGAATTGAAAACTAACAATATGTCTCCAGCGTCAGCAGGGTGGCATTTTTCCATCTTCTCCAGGCGAGGAAGCTGGCTCCCTACTTGTCCCGGCACAACTTAGCCACAGTGGTCCAAGCCACGGTCATCTCGAGGCTAGACTACTGTAAGGCTCTGTACATTGGCCTTCCTTTGTCGGTAATCCGGGGACTCAAGCTGGTGCAGAATGCTGCAGCACGACTTCTAGCGGGGGTCCCGATTGGCCATCACATCACGCCAATTCTGTGCGAACTGCACTGGCTTCCAGTAGAATGCCGGATTGCCTTCAAAGTGCTAGTCTTGACTTTTAAGGCCTTATATGGTCTGAGGCCAGTGTACCTGCGGGGCCACCTTGTCCCATATCATCCCACTAGATCGTTGCGCTCCGAAGAGCAAAATCTCCTGATCATCCCAAATGTGAAGACTTGTCATCTGTCTACAACTCGCCGGCGGGCCTTCTCTGTTGCAGCTCCAACTCTGTGGAACACATTGCCCGCCAGCATCCGCGCCACCCAGAGCCTTCTCCCGTTTAGGAAAGCAGTTAAGACTCTGCTGTTCTCGCAGGCCTTCGGGGTTGGCTAGACTACAGTTTCCCTTTTGCGCTGCTAGGAAGCAGCCCACTGTAACTCCATCCGCTGTTGTAACTGTTTTAATCGTAGTTCTATTGTAATGGTGTGTTACTGTGGTGTTATGAGATGTCTGCTAACTGTATTTTATGAATTGCTGTGAGCAGCCCCGAGCCATCGGGGGACAAGTATGAAGTAATAAATAAATAAATATCATACCATCCTTACCACAGAGCATTCATTCATTCATTCAATTTAATATTTGTTAATCGCCCTCCATCCCAGATGCTCCGGGCGATTTACATAAAGATACAGCATTAAAACAGACAAGTATTAAAATCAGAATGATAAAACAAAAGCTCTATTTAAAAGCCAGATTTTAAGTACCTGCGCAAGGGATCACATATCGCGCATGGTTCTCCGATAAGGAGGCAGATAGTTCCATAAAACAGGAGCAGTAATAGAAAAGGCCCTGTGTCTTATACTATCAAGACGTACTTCTCTGGGACCTGGTACATACAAAAGATTTTGTTGAGTGGGGTGAGGTGACCGTTGATGGTGGAGAGAAGAGAGGCGGTCTCTGAGGTATGCTGGACCCTGGCCATACAAGGCTTTAAAAGTTAGGACCAGCATTTTGTACAGGGCCCGATATTCCATCGGCAGCCAATGGAGATGTCGCAGCGTAGGAGTTATATGGCATTTCATCGGTGATTTAGCGAGTAGCCTGGCTGCTGCATTCTGGGTGATCCAAATTTTCCGGATCGTTGACCAAGATGTGAATTTCCCATCACATCTGGATATGCTTTCATTTGTGTCACCTATTCTACTCTGTAGGGGTGGATCCCTATAACATTTGGAGGCTTATGGGAGTGCTAGGATCCCAGAAGTCCCTTGGTGATTCTCCAGCTGGCATGGCTGGCACACTTTTCAATCTCTTGGACATTCTTGGACGCAGAGATGACCAGAGCAATTGAAATAATCTCTCCTAGGCATGACCATCTCTCGGGCATTCGCTGCAGCTGAAGGCAATGAAGTGAATAGAAGAATAGCTGGAGCTCAAGTGGCATAATGTACATAAGTCAATGTGATTGAACACAACTAGTCAGGGCTCATTATCAAACCTATTCAGTTCCCATCAGGTCAGCAAGGAAGCAGCTATTTTTGATACAACTGTGTCTGCATGGTGCCATCCAAGAGAGCGTTTTTGGGTAGTTTTCCTGGTACTCTGCAATTTGGTGATTTTAGAGAACCCTTAGAAACCTCCTGGAAAACATGCACAGAGCATAACAAGGAGGCAATCAGTCATATCCTTCTTGATTGGGATTGTCCAATTCAATCAGATCAATGTGTAGATAAGGGGTCCCTTCAAGGTCCCACCCTAAGACTTAGGGTCACCATAAGCCTGAAATGACTTGAAGGCAAACAGCCATCCTAATTAGTTTGACTACCTTATCAGCCAAAAGCAGGCCCACACTTCCCATTAAAATACTGATAAGTTTGTGTTGGTCACAATTGTTCTTCATTTTAAATACTGTGTTGTTCTTTCATCTTTTTTGCAGGACAAATTAGATTTGTGCAGGGGAATTTGTTCGTTTTTTTAAATTAAAAAAAACTATAGTCTCTCTCCCCCCAACAGTATGAGGGACCATGAACTGGGCCTTTGTTTAAAAAGTTTGAGGGCACCTGGCGTAGATGGTCCAAAGCCACTCCTGACCCTGTATTGTTGGATGAATTTCATTTGTTCAAGTCTGAAGTTGGACAAGTAAAACTTGCTTTCAACCACTTTGTATCTGCTCAATCTTCATCCTTTTTTGATTGTCAAACAGTGATAGGCAGAGCAGGAGGATCTGGTAGATCAGTGTTTCCCAACCAGTGTGCCGTGGGACACTAGTGTGCCGTGAGCGATCATCAGGTGTGCCGTAGCAAATGGGAACCTCCAATACCCTTTCTTCCCCCTCCTGCCAAACACTTTTTCTTCTCCACTCAGACTCCCTTCTTCCCAGCCTCGCTCTGCTCGCTTTGCCTCGCTTTGCTCTGGGGCAAGTCTGCGCAGTAGCGCCCGCACGGGTCACATCTTCCCCCCTCCCCCCTCCCCTCCTGAACACGCTCACGCTGCCCCCTCAGATCAAAATAGTGGAAGAAGTGGCAGTGTAGAAGGAAATGTAAGTGTTCGGCAGGAGGGGGAAGAAATGGCGCGAAGGGGAAGGGGGGGAGAGGTCTCTGTCGAAAGCTGGCATGGGCAAACTTGGACCTTCCAGGTGTTTTGGACTCTCACCATTCCTAACAGCCTCAGGCCCTTTTCCTTTTACCCCCTCAACCATTTAAGCAGGAAAGGGCCTCAGGCCGTTAGGAATGGTGGGAATTGAAGTCCAAAGCACCCAGAGGGCCAAGGTTTTCCCAGGCCTGTTTTAGGGACCTTAAAGTGGTGAGCCTCCTTCCAACATTGTGATTCTGGATAGAAAACAATAACATAACATAACATTGTTTGAGTCCACAGTGCTCTCTGGGTGTAGGTGAACTACAACTTCCAAACTCAAGGTCAATTCCCAAGCAAACCCTTTCAGTACTTTCTGTTGGTAATGAGAGTTCAATATGCCGAGTTTGGTTCAATTCCATTGTTGCAAGACTTCAGGATGCTCTTTCATTGTGTGTTAACTATAAATCTCAGAAACTGTCACACTCAAATGTCAAGGTCTATTTTCCCCAAACTCCATCTGTGTTCACATTTGGGCATATTGGGTATTCATGCCAAGTTTGGTCCTGATCCAACATTGATTGAGTCCACAGTGCTCTCTGGATATAGGTGAACTATAACTCCAAAACTCAAGGTCAATGCCCACCAAACTCTTATAGTATTTTCTCTTGGTTATGGGAGTTCTGTGTGGGAAGTTTGTGTCTTTCTGCCATTCCTGCCAGGATATCTATGTTGTGTTCATCGAAACAGGCCCAGGTTTCACACTGAGTGTATAAATACATTTAAAAAAACATATTAACTATATGTATGACTGTGTTAGAGTGTCATTTTGTGTCATTTTGGTTGGTGGTGTGCCCCAGGATTTTGTAAATGTAAAAAGTGTGCCACGGCTCAAAAAAGGTTGAAAAACACTGTGGTAGATGATGTCCCTGAAATATATTTCTGGGAAGAAAGGTTACTTTGTCTATCTTACAAGAGCTGAAGAGTAACTCTCAAGCAACCAGAAACTATCTTTATCCAACATGAGCCAACATTCCCCTTGGGTAACGGTTAATTAGTCTACTGTACTTTGAAAAAAGTCCTGTATCGCCTCTCCTTCCAACGGGGAATGCAGGCTGCCCTGCGAGTTGGAATCCCGGGCAGGCATTGCCGTGGAAACCGCAGCGCGCACCTTCCTCTGGTCAACCCCGCCCAGTCCTGTCCTGCTAGTAAAAAATAAGGGACAGGGCCTGAAAATAAGGGACACGAATTTTAGGGCCAAAATAAGGGACGTCCCTTAGAATAAGGGACATATGGGAACCCTAGTCCCAGAGAGGTACACCTAGAATCTACAAGGCATAGGGCTTTTTCAACCTCTGCCTCAATCCTTTGGAATTCCCTACCACCATATGTAAGAGCCATACCTGACCTTCGGTCCTTCATGTAAGCACTCAAAAGATGGCTCTTTGGTAGAGCATTTGAACTGTAACCATTTTAATATTAATGCTAAAGAAATTGCTGTAGAAGTCTGTTTTTATTCTGTCTGTGTAAGTTGCCCAGAGCACTCCGGTGGAGGGCGACTCATGAAATAATAAAGTGAATGAATGAATGAATTTAAGTCTGAGATGGACGTATTGACACATCACTAATTCCATTTTGGGGTGGGGGTGTAAATTACTTTAAGCCAGTGGTTCTCAAAGTGTGCTCTGTGGAGCCATTGGGGCTCCATGAAGCAAACTGAGGGACTCCATGGTTCATTCCTCTTCCTGGCTCCTGCTCCCCCCACTCCAAGCTTTCCTTCCTCTTTCCTGCTCTCTCTTCCCCCTGACTTCCTTGCCACTAAAAGCCTTTTCAACCTGCCTCCTTTGCTGGCAAAGCCTTTTTTTTCTTTGCCTCTGAAAACCCTTTCATCCTGTCTTCCATGCCCCCCCCCCCAAGCAGTTTTTCTTTTTCTTCCTCAGCATCCAGATACTTTCCCCCTCGTCTTCCTTGCTTCCAAAACCCTATTTCCTTCCCACCACTGAAGAGATGCTTTGATTGTACTTTTCCTGCATGGCAGGAGGGAGTTGGACTTCATGGTCCCTGGGGTCTTCTACCAAAATACCATTAAGTTTATGTTGGCTAAAAAGTTTGCTCATGCCTGATATATATACATTACACACACACACACACACACCTTGGGGCTCCACAATAAACTTTTGCTTCAAAAGGGCCTGTGGCTGAAAAGGTTTGAGAACACCTGCTTTCAGGGATTTATTTATTTACTGTATTTGTATATCGCCTTTCTCAGCCCGTAGGGCACAGGTCGGGAACCTTTTTGGGAATTTATTTCAGTGAGAACCATATATATATATAGAGACTGAATCCAACTAAATGTGAATATATACGTACATATTATGAGAAAAGGATTCCCCTGGCAGAATGACGGGACGCACTTCAGACCTGGCTCTGCAAAAGGCATGTTCTGGACTCTGGGAAAGAAGAGAGGATGGAAGGAATGGGGAAAGAAAGAAAGAGGAAATAAAGGAGGGAGAGGGAGAGAAAGAAAGAAAAGAAGAACGAACTATGGAAAAGGAAGAAAAGAAAAGGAGAGAGACAAGGAGGGGAAAAGAAAGAAGGAAATGGGAAGGGAAGAAAGGAAAGGGAGTGAGGAAAAAGTAAAAGAATGAAGGGAAAAGAAGAAAAGAAAGAAGGGAAGAGAGGGAAGTGAAAAGAAAGGAAGGAAAAGGAAAGGAAGACTTGGGGGGAAAGAATAGAAGAGGAAGGAAGAGGGGGAGGGAGAATGGAGTAAAGGAAGGGGAGAGAGGGAGGGAAAAGGAAGGAGAGAAGGAAAGGGTGAAGGGGAGAAAGAAAGGAAGGAAGAGGAAGGAAGAGGGAGACTGGAGGAAAGAAGGAAGGGGAGAGAGGGAGGGAAAAGGAAGGAGAGAAGGAAAGGGTGAAGGGGAGAAAAAGGAAGGAAGGAAGGAAGAGGGAGAATGGAGGAAAGAAGGAAGGGGGAGAGAGGGAGGGAAAAGGAAGGAGAGAAGGAAAGGGTGAAGGGGAGAAAGGAAGGAAGAGGAAGGAAGAGGGAGAATGGAGGAAAGACGGAAGGGGAGTGAGGGAGGGAAGAGGAAGGAGAGAAGGAGAAGGAAAGGGTGAAGGGGAGAAAGGAAGGAAGGAAGAGGGAGAATGGAGGAAAGAAGGAAGGGGAGAGAAGGAGGGAAAAGGAAGGAGAGAAGGAGAAGGAAAGGGTGAAGGGGGAGAAAGAAAGGAAGGAAGATGAAGGAAGGAAGAGGGAGAATGGAGGAAATAAGGAAGGGGAGAGAGGGAGGGAAAAGGAAGGAGAGAAGGAGAAGGAAAGGGTGAAGGGGAGAAAGAAAGGAAGGAAGGAAGAGAATGGAGGAAAGGAGGAAAAGGATTTAGGCACTTTTTGAAGAAAGTAAGCTACTAGATCTGTTTCTGGTAGACATCAATTCTGAGTTTGACATTTATTTGGAGCTTTACTAGTTCACCTATGTGGGCTAAAGATAATCTCAACAGGAAATCAAACAAGGATGTCAGTGCATTTGAAGAACATAAATTGCATTTCTGTCCATCTCACATCAGATTTTTCAAACTGATCTCATCTGAAGGCATGCTCAGTTTCCAAGCACTGTCATGTATGAAAAAAGAATCTGACGAATTGGGATATGTCCATGAGAGGATGACAAAAATGGTGAAGGGTATGGAAATGAAGTCCCATGACATAGTTTAATCTATTTAGTATGGAAAAGCAACAGCTGTGAAGTATTATGATAGCAATCTTCAAGTGTACGAGGGGCTGTCATATAGAAGAGTGTACAAATTTGTTTTCAGTTATTTACAATAGGTTGAGGAAAGGAGACTTGGAATAACTTTACAAAGAAATTCCTGGTGATAAAGGATGTTTGACACTGGAAACTAGTGGCAATCTCTTTTTTAATGGAAATTTTAAAGCTGAGGCTGGATGACCATCTGTCAAAAGGATTCACCTGTGGATCCATATAGGATTTGATTAGCTCAGTGTTTCCCAACCTTTTTTGAGCTGCGGTACACTTTTAACATTAAAAAAATCCGGGGGCACACCACCAACCAAAATGACACAAAATGACACTCTAACACAGTAATACATATAGTCAATTGACCTTGAATTTTGAAGTTGTAGTTCACCTACATCTAGAGAGCACTGTGGACTCAAAGAATGATGGATCTGGACCAAACTTGGCAAGTGGGCCCCTCAGGCAGTAGAGCAGGCCGAGGGCCGCTACCAAGCCCAGGCTCCGGCCCAGGGTCCCGCCGCCACGGGTAGCGGCTCACGGGCAAAAGGGGCGGTGGGGGAGAGGGAGAAGGCAGCAATTCCCCGTCCTCGGCGCCACTCCCCGCCATAACTCCAGCCCCGCGCTTGCTGAGGCCACGCAGAGGAGGAGGAGCATGAGCGGTGGACGGTCTTCAGCCCCGCCCACTGAAGCCTATCCACCGCTCATGCTCCTCCTCCTCCGCACAGCCTCAGTGAGCGAGGGGCTGGAGTCATGGCGAAGAGCGGTGCCGGGGACGCCTCTCTGCCATGACTCCGGTCCCCCGCTCGCTGAGGCCGTGCGGCGGAGGAGGAGCATGAGCGGTGGATGGGCTTCAGCCCCGCCCACTGAAGCCCGTCCACCGCTCATGCTCCTCCGCATGGCCTCAGCGAGCGAGGGGCTGGAGTCATGACGGAGAGCGCCGGGACGGGGCCGCCTCCGCCATGACTCCAGCCATGACTCAATCAGGCACAAGCAAGCTTCTGCCGCTGGGAAGGCGGCGGGGCCCGAGTGACGTCACCCTTTCCTCCTCCCTTCCTCGATTGGAGGCTGGCTGGGGAAACGGCCAAAGGAGGCGGCGCCCCAGCCCCTTCATCTTTTTCTTTGCCACCGCCCAGCCCTTCCTCCTCCTCCCTCATGCAGCAGGAGCAGGAGAAAGGGGGGGAGAGACTTTTTCACGGCACACCAGATAATCCGTCACGGAACAGTAGTGTGCCACGGCACAGCGGTTGGGAAACACTGGATTAGCTGAACCTTGAGATCTTGTCCAAATCCACAGTTCTATGACCCTATGATTCTGGATTTGCTTGTCTTCCAAAACAGGCAAAGTCACCTTGGTTCTGTAATACTGTCATTCCATATTTGCAGAAATCATCCAAAAATTCAGCAGTAGCATGAGGGATTATTCAAACAATGCTTCCCTTATGTAATCACCTGGTCTTATTGCGAGAATTTTGCAGGTGTCCAGATGTCATTGTCTTCCACTTGTAATTCTCTTGCATTTCTTTCACTGCTGTTTCCATCTTTACACACACACACACACACACACATGCACCAAGGAGAAAAAGAAGGACTAGCTGCATAATGTATTATCATTTACTAGGCACCATCCATCTAGAACAGTGGTTCTCAACCTCCCAGAAATCCCACCCAGTTTACCAGCCATTAGGAATTATGGGAACTGAAATCCAAAACACCTGGAGGACCGAAGCTTGGGAACCACTTTATTTGTGTCAGGAGCGACTTGAAAAACTACTAGTTGTTTCTGGTGTGAAAGAATTGGTTGTCTGTGCCTGCATGTTTTACTATCCTGTGGGAGGCTTCTCTCATGTCCCCGCTGTTGGGCCTGTGGCTTCTGTGGCTTCAGGGGTCGTGGGTTGTGGTGGTGTGCAGGGATCTGTGTGATTTTCAGTGCAGGGCCAAGGTGATGAAACTCTGGAAAAGCAGTTAAGGGAATTTAGTTTTTCTGAGAGTCCAGTGTGCGGGAATGGAGACACCTGGCTTGCTGATTCTAGCCGCAGCTGTTACTTTCCCAGGGAAAAGGGAGGGAAATGTGAGAATGTTGAGATCTTGTTATGAGCCCTGTGAAGGTTGGAGTTGAGTTCCTGGTCAACTTTCGATTCTACTGCAAGCAACTCCATGAACTCCTGGTTTCATGATTTTTTGGTCATTCATGAAAGAACTTTGAGCTTGCCTTTTTTGGGACTATCCTAGTTTTAAGTTCTGTTTCTTCTTAGTGGATTTATATTCAGAGACCTTTCAACTTAATTAGCCCGAGGCTTTGGGAACATTTCCTGGGATTTTCTCGAATGCTTTTTGCCTTGGCTATTTTCATGTTTACTGTTATTTTTTTGGACATTGTTTACTTCAATAAATAGACTGTTATTTCCAGCCGTGGTTGTGTGAATATTTAAAGGGCCCTGGTTCTCGGCTGGTGTGCGACAGCCACACAGGAAGCTGGAGCTGACAGATGGCAGCTCACCCTGCCCCCTGGATTCAAACCACCAACCTTTCAGCAGTCCTTCTGTAACAAAGGTTTAACCCAGGGGTGGGCAATTACCGGCCCTCCAGGTGTTTTGGACTTCAACTCCCAGAAATCCTAACAGCTGGTAAACTGGCTAGGATTTCTGGGAGTTGAAGTCCAAAACACCTGGAGGGCCGGTAATTGCCCACCCCTGGTTTAACCCATTGCACAACCGGGGGCTCTACTGATCTAAAAGGAGCCATACTTGTTATGTTCTTTCTGTACCATGTTAAGCAGGCCTACCAAGAAGTCAGCCAGTAAGTTTGGACCACACCCAGTGGGTTATTTATTTATTTATTCAAATTTATCCGTCGCCACTCCCATTCGGCTCGGGGCGACTCACAAACAATAAAAACAACAATAACAACAACATTTACAACTACATTAAAATCATTAGGATTAAAACAGCAACCGTAAAATACAGATCGCATCAGAGAGGACAATGTCATGTCAGAGAGACTGAGAGTTTTTACGAGCCAAACGCCTGTTGGAACAATAATGTCTTGCATGCCTTCCGAAAAGCCAGCAAACTTGAAAGAGCACGGATTTCAGAGGGCAACGCGTTCCACAGGGTAGGAGCTATAATAGAAAAAGCCCTCCTCCATGTTGTAGTGAGATGGTAACTCTTAGGACTTGGGACCACCAGGAGGTTTTCTTTCTCCGAGCGCAGGGGTCTAGTGGGACAGTATTTTTTGAAAACAGTTCAGCTTTAGTTTTAGCTTTAGCTCTGAGGAGGGGCCGCAAGGCAAGAAGAGATGTCGTAAGCGACCTGTCGTGCTGTGGGGGCTCCGGTAAGAGCACAATTAGGACCCACTGGTAGAAAGGAGAGCCGGGACAGGGCCAAACGTCTAAATATTCTCCTGGCGCCAAGGTTGTTATGCCATTTTCGTGTCTACAGACGCTTCTTTGGGGCGCGTCGCTTATTCAATGTAATCAGGGCGAGAAGTTCAAAGGGTATCACTGAGGGTCATCCATTCGGCTGCATTCACCAGCAGTTAAGTTTTTATTTTTTTATATATATTTTTGTCAGTTTAACTGGGGTGAGGTACCATCTGTATAGTACCTTGATCCAGTTTTCCCTGTATTTGTAGCAGTATGATATGTTTATATTATTTTTCCAGATATTTTTCCATGTGTCTGGTTTTATTTTAAATCTGATATTATTCCTGGACCATTCTTTTTTTTTAAAAAAACCCTCTGTTTTAGTCTTTGTCATTCCCCCTCTTTAAAAGTACTTTAAAAGTATATTTTGATCACTAATTTCACCTCCTTACTCATAATTTTCGAGGCTGGAAAACGCTCTTTACTGGTTTTAGTCTGGTTGTCCCGATTGGCCACCACATTCCTGCGCGAACCCTGGCTCCCAATTGAATGCCGGATTGCCTTCAAAGTTACTTTAAAAGTATCATTTTGCTAAACCTCCTGGTCACTAATTCTCAACCTCTCTGTTACCCTCATAATAGCCTCCTTCAGGAGAGCAGTTAAGACCTTGCTGTTTTTTAGCTAACTTTCAAAACCACTCCATTTGTTGCTTCAACTGTTCTAATTGTAATTCCATCTTAATGGTATTACTGTGGTTTTGAGCCAATTGAATTTTACGAACTCTCAACTGGAAATAATAAATAAATAAATAAATAAATAATAGCCTCTTCAAGGGGACCAACTCATCTCATATCCTTCATTGCCTAATTGAAGCCTGGTCTTCATACTGGTCTCCATATATTCATGGTTTAATAAGTCTTTATATGTTATCCATTTGTTGTTTTCTAGTTATCTTATTTGGAATGCCTCTTTCGGAGATACCCAAAGAGGTATTTTCTTGTATACTTGCTTTTTGTATTTTTCCCATACTTTTATTAAATATTTTCTAATAAAGTAATCTTTGAATTTCAAAATTTTACAAATTTTTTTGGAACACTTTCTATTTCGAAACAACAGCAGCAATCCCCCCCCCTCAAGTTTAGAAACAATTTTTTATGGATCAACCACCCCTACTATGTAAGTTTGTTGCACTGTTTATTTTGTATGCAATGCTGCAAGTTTATGTTTTGACTCTGCTGACAAGAGTAAAGTTTTTCTGGTTTTTCCTCTTACCTTTGTGCAAAGTTATTAAGCCTTTTGCATTGGACCAAACTGAATTCCGCTTGAGCGCAACATGACAGACGGGTGTAACAGAATAATTACTGCCTGCTTTTCTCTCTTTGCTTCAGTTGCTTCTATCAAGATTTGCATGTAACTTTTTGTTACCCAGAAAATGTTGTTTTATTAACGCACGAAGCATGCAATGTTTGCAGTGGTTCCCCTGCACCCCCTGTAATTAACTTTTGGCATAATTAACCAAACCTTGAAGCTTTGCTTGACCTGCAGTTGGCACCCCACTTTATATTGAGGTCATCGTTGCTTAATTGGGTCTTGCATCCTCCCCTCTAATTATAATATTGGCCTTCCTCAAAGCCTCAGATGGACCACTGACAATGCCACAATCCAAGTTTAGTTGTAATAGGAGCACAGTTGGCTTTTAACTTCAGAAATGATGGACAGTCCAGTAATTCATGATATCTTTTGGGCAAGATGGGGCTTATGGCAACTAGTCTTCCTCCTTTAAGCTGTCACAACACATAAGGGTCCCCGCATATTTTTCTCCATCTGGGAAAATTGTAGCTTTCTCTTCATGCCAAGCTGTAGTCTAATTTCATTGTGTCAAGAAAAATTCCTTATCTGGTGGCAAAGCTTCATGGCAAAATAGATTGTACAATAACTGACACAAAGTATTGTTTCATTAATTTTCCAACTTGGCAGATATGTTTTCTGTAATTTATCATTTATTGTAATCCATGCTTTCCCTCATTGACCTTCCGAAATCAGATTGGTTGGTAAAATTGTGACCGTCTTCCTTGCTGCATAGAGGGAGGTGTTGTGGAGAGACGGTGCAACCACATACACTCCAACTTTCACAGGTGAAAATGTACATGACCAAACAGCATCAGGGTGTGGTCAAGATCCTTCTTAGATGATGCAACATGGCTTGACCCCTTCCAGTCCGGCTTCCGTTCGGGGCACGGGACGGAGACGGTCCTGGTCTCCATCACAGACCAACTCCGCTGCCAGCTCGACCAAGGCAGGTCTGCGCTGCTCGTGTTATTGGACCTCACGGCAGCGTTTGACACGGTCGACCACAATCTTTTGACCCACCGCCTGGCCATGGCTGGAGTGAGGGGGACGGCCCTTAAATGGCTGTCCTCCTTCCTCCACCAGCGGTCTCAGCGTGTGAGGAGGGGTGAGGTGGTCTCTGAGGGTTCCCCACTAGTTTGTGGGGTCCCGCAGGGGGCCATCCTTTCCCCTCTATTATTCAACATCTACATGCAGCCGCTTGCACAGCTGGTGCGGAGTTATGGGCTGGAGTGCCACCAGTACGCTGATGACACCCAGCTCATTCTGAGGATGGAGGGCAGGCCTGGATCTGTCCCAGATAATTTCCAGCTGTGCCTCGAAGCCATCACTGGATGGCTGCGAGCCAGTAGGTTGAGGGTGAATCCGGCGAAGACGGAGATCTTGTGGCTGGGCAGTCCGGGTGGTGGGGATGTCCAGCTTCCGAGCCTGGACGGTGTGGCGTTATGCCCATCGTCTTCCATTAAGAGCCTGGGGGTCCACTTGGACTCCCAGCTGACCATGGAGGCTCAGGTCTCTGCGGTCAGCAAGAGTGCGTTCTTCCATCTTAGACAGGCAAGGAGGCTGGCCCCCTATCTCTCCCGGAATGACCTGGCCACGGTGATCCAAGCCACGGTCATCTCGAGGCTAGATTACTGTAACACACTTTACGTTGGCCTTCCTTTGTCGGTGACCCGGAGGCTCAGGCTGGTGCAGAACACTGCCGCCCGGCTCCTGTCTGGTTCCCCAGCAGGCTGCCGCATAACACCTATATTGCAGGATCTGCACTGGCTGCCGATTGAGCACCGGATTACCTTCAAAGTGTTGGTACTTACCTTTAAGGCCTTACACGGCCTGGGGCCAGCATATCTAAGGGAACGCCTCACCCCATATTGCCCTTTGAGATCACTACGGTCGGAGGATTCCAACCTCCTTGAGGTGCCTGCGGTGAAACTTGCCAGGTTGACGTCAACTCGCCGGAGGGCGTTCTTTGTCATAGCACCTGTGCTGTGGAATGCCCTCCCGGCCGAAACACGGGCCTTGAGGGACCTCCTCCCATTTAGACGGGCCTGCAAAACCCACCTCTTTAAACAGGCCTTCAATGGGTAGGCCCGGCTCATCCGCCACCATTTAGCTCTAGCTTTTAGTACATGCTGTACCACTGTTTTAAGTAATTCCGTCTATCTGTTTTATTGCTACTATTGTTTTTAACTGTGTTCGAATATGTATTGCTGTGCCTTACGGCTACTGTAAGCCGCCACGAGCCCCTGGGAGTTCGGCGGCATAGAAGCTGAAATTAATAAATAAATAAAATAAATAAATAAGATGTCAAAACTGATGTAGGGGGAACGTCGGAGAGGCTTTGGCATTTTGGTTTTTCCTGAGTTTACGGGGAAAGTCAAGATTCTCTCCCTTTGTCCTACTGAAATAAACGAAATAGATCGAAACATTGAAGTCTCTTTTAAGAGAGGAAAAAGCAGGATATAAGTAATATCAACTATAATTTATCTGTGTGAATTTTTATATATTTTATTTATTATTTATGCTTCACATTTATACACCGGCACTCCCCGGAGGCTCGGAGCGCCAAATACAGTATTGACAAAGTACAAATACAGTATTGACAAAACTAACTAATAAATTCTAAGAAGTAGAATATAATATTAACTAACTAACTAACAGTAAATATATTCAGTCTAGTAATAGTAGCCTAAGTAGGGTTTATAGCTTTCTCAGGAGGTGGGGGCTCGGATCCAAGGATCAGGTAAGACCCAAGGATGCTTGAGGCACCCTAGGTGAAGTCAGTTTCACAAAGGGCCGCTGGTTCAGGTTGACTGGTTTCCTCTGAGTTCCAGGAAGGGGGGGGGTACACCACCCAAAGATGGAAAGTAGACTCCAGGTTGGGAGGACAATGACCTCGTTAGTTTTTCTCTGGGTGTTGCCGCTCAGCTCCAGCACCTGGAGCTCACAGCCCAGAAGATTCTGGTGCCAAAGCATTGGTGGCGGGCATCACCTCACTGAAGTCCATATCCAGGAGGAAGCCCCGTCTTGGTTTCCGATGTCCTTGCAGTGGCTCCCAGACTGCTCTGGGGGAACTCTGCTGTTCCACTTCCAGAGCCCGAGAGTCCTTGGTGAAGGGTGTCGGAAGTCGAGGTCCTAAACAGACACCGCCTTCATCTCCTCCCTGCTCGTTGGCCACGCTTGCGACAGTGACCCCATGGGTTTCATTGGGGGAAAGGCCCAAGGGTGGCCTCCTCCTCGGCATCCCCAAGGTCAGTTGACATCTTCTGCTGTCTTCCCAAAGCCTGTCTTTCTGATAGGGAAAGACAGCACCGTCTTGGACGATTCTCCAGCGCTCGGAGTGCTATCGGAGAACCAGAGTCCGCTTCCGGGGCCCCGGGGCGTCTGTCTCCAGGGCCCCGGGGGCATCCGGCGTCTCTAAACCCAGGCCATCGGGCCTCTGCCTTTCAGCCTCTGGAGATTCCGAAGAGACACGTAGCTTACTTGTTGCTCCCAGGTCTCCCTCCGTTAGCCTCTCCTCCTTCGCCGTCCATCCCTCCATGAGGCTCTCTGCCGATAGGTCCCAGGAGTGATCCCAATCCATCTCCGGGAACTCACGCCGACTGGTAGGAGGGTCTGCGGCGGTCTTGGGCTCAGCGCAGGTGTGGCGGGGGTGTAGGGTGTTAAGTTCCGACAACATATCTCCAAATTCGAGTTGTATTTAAAAACAGGAGGAATGGGAATCAAGTACCAACCTTTGAGACTCATTCATGTCAACAAGTACTTTCGTGGATTTCAATCCAATCCTTGGATGTATTGATGGAGTTAATACTAAAGCACCATGTGGGATAGGAGCATAGTAGTATGCAGAAAGACACAAACTGTGATCATGCTAATAATACCCAATATTTGTGTGAAACACAGATCTGTCGAGATTTTAGTAATCTCAAAATTTGAAAATACTTAACAAATCTGCATATCGGAAAGACTAATTTCTTTGGGGAGAATTCACTTGTTGCACCCGTAGGTTCCTTTCCCTTCCCTCCCCCCAGGCCGTGACCCCCTCCCCTCCACTGCTGAAGGAAATGGTGAGATGGGAGAGGATCAAACCTGATGTACCCAGTGGAGCTGGACACGTGCATAAACATAGCATATAGCAGAAGGTGCGGCTGTGAAGGAGTAAATTGGGAGAGGCTATTCAATGCTCTTCCAGAATGCACATGCAAGGGTGACTGAGGGAGCATGTCAGAAAGAGAGTGACTATGGTTGGCTGGTTAGTTGAGGAAGAGAAAGGAAAAGGGGGGCGGCGGGCTGTGAGGCGCTGGCTGGCTTGACTGCCATCTTCTAGTGAAATATAAAATTATTATTTTGCGCATATGTATTTTATATTGTGGTCAACAATGCTGGTGGCCCTCTTGTTATTGATTTTGTGACAGGGTCTAGTGGCCAAATGAAATTTGAATAAGTCCAGACTTTTGACATGCCTGATTTAAGGCTTACAGTGTGGTACCGAATTGCTGGCCACAACTTTTGTTTCCACGCCCGGCCTTTGGACTCTCATGTACCTTTTGGAATTTGGAGCGCTTCTGGGCTATGGCTCTTGACTTGTGGACACAACCTCATTGCTTGGAATTCTGGTATTTGGCTTTGATTCTGAACTGGACACGACTTTCCCTTCCACTTGTTCCCTTGGACTAATTATTTATTATTTATTTATTTACTTTATTTATATTCCGCCTTTCTCACCCCACAGGGGACTCAGGGTGGATCACAATGAACAAGCACTTAGACCAGTGTTTCCCAACCAGTGTGCTGTGGCACACTAGTGTGCCATGAGCGATCATCAGGTGTGCCGTGGGAAATTGGAACCTCCAAGACCCTTTCTTCCCCCTCCTGCTGAACACTTTTTCTTCTCCACTCGGGCTCCCTTCTTCCCAGCCTCGCTCTACTTGTTTTGCCGTGCTTTGCTCATGCTGCCGATTCTGCGGGAGGGGGGGAGGGAGGAAGACATGACCCGTGCGGGCACTACTGCGCAGATTCGTCCCACGTCTCCCTCTCTCCCGTCCACAGTGCTCTCTGGATATAGGAGAACTACAACTCCAAAACTCAAGGTCAATGCCCACCAAACTTTTATGGTATTTTCTCTTGGTTATGGTAGTTCTGTGTGGGAAGTTTGATTCCATTCCATCATTGGAGTTCAGAATGCTCTTTGATTGCGGGTGAACTAAAACACCCTGCTATTGAGCAAGACCTTCGTGTGTGTGTTTCTGCCATTCCTGCCAGGATATCTATGTTGTGTTCATCGAATCAGGCCCAGGTTTCACACTGAGTGTATAAATACATTTAAAAACGTATTAACTATATGTATTACTGTGTTAGAGTGTCATTTTGTGCCATTTTGGTTGGTGGTGGGCCCCAGGATTTTGTAAATGTAAAAAATGTGCTGCAGCTCAAAATAGTTTGAAAAACACTGATTTAGACACACAAACGCAAGACAGACAGAGGCAATTTTTAACATCTGGCCACTAGGGGGAGCTGTCACACTCCTTCATTCCTCAGCGTGTTTCCTGGAGATCTTTTATGGCCTCGTAAATCAGTTACATTTAGCCTCCCCACTAAGTGGTCCCTTAATTTCCTACTTGACAGATGCAACAGTCTTTCGGGTTGCAAAGGTCAACAACAGGCTACACAATAGGTCAAGAGCCCACCTCGACCCGAGCAGGCCTCAAACTTGTGGTCAGAGATCTTATGCAACTGACACCCAGCCAGCTGCGCCACATTCCCGGTGCTGACTTTGCATATCTGACTTTGGTCTGTAGTACTCTACTGTCAGCATTTCGAGGCTTAGGACAGGCATCCTCTTAAAAAATTGGTTTGGTTTTCCAGCATGACTCTAGGTGAGTGGTTCCCAAACTTTGATCCTCCATTTTGGATTGGATTCCCACAACTCCTAACAGCTGGTAACAGTAGCACTTTCAACCCTAGGTGTCATCTCTTTCCGGCGGGGACTTAGGGATTTTGTTTCTCTGAAACATGCTATTTATTTATTTATTTATTTATTTATTTACTTTATTTATATTCCGCTCTTCTCACCCCGAAGGGGACTCAGAGCAGATTACAGGTACACAATCCCTGCCGTTTCCACATACACACGTATAGACAAACAGAGGCAAACTTTGGCCACCAGGGGGAGCTGACGCACTAATCTCTCAGCATTGCCAGCGTCCCTTGTTGTTCCTTCCGCGTTCCTGGAGTTCTTTAATGGCCTCATAATTCAGTCAAATTTGCCTCCCGACTTTATGTGGTACTTTTATCTCCTACTTGACAGATGCAACTGTCTTTTGGGCTGCAAAGGTTGACAGCAGGCTACACTGAAAGGTCGAGCACCCACCTCGACCTGGGCAAGTCTTGAACTCATGACCTATTGGTCAGAGAGATATTATGCTGCTGACACTTAGCCAGCTGCGCCACATTCCCGGTGTGGGACTAGAGCTAGGCTATATGCCTACACACTCTTTTCCTAGTCTGTGGACCCATTTCTCTGTGTTATTTGCTCCCTATTCTCACTTTATCTTGAGTGTCTCATTTGATGCCCTGTTCTTCTTTCTCTTGACTGTTCCTCTGCTAGCCACAGGGGAGCTCTCCAGCAGTTTATGCACCATCTGCCTGATTTGGCAGCTATTCCTGCTCTCCTTTGATTTTTCCAGGCTTCCTTTTACAGAGATGGACACATCCCTCAGGGAAGGCCAATGTTTACTGCTCTCATCTTGCCCATTGGATTCTCAAGTGACCAAGCAGCATCCAAAGTGATTGCAGAAATATTTGAGGTCTATTTCCAGGAGAGCAGATGGGCATCTTACTGTGGCAAAGCAGAAAGGGCAGCTGGGCACACACAAAAATATGGGATTTAATACAGGAAAAAAAAATGGGGGATGGAGGGTGGAAAGAGAGAGCAGAATGTCAGAAGCCGGATTCTTTTATTTTGTTGGAAAGTGGCTAAATTATCACTCCAAGAAGCTGAGTATGGTGTGTGGTGAAATGGGACCCTATAAAACTGCACTAATAGTCTGAAATTAAGGGAAGGAAATGCACAAAGTGGCTATCAGGCAGCATTTCCTAGCAGTCTAAACCAGTCAACCATGGAATTAGCTCTCTGGGGAAGCGGATGGAGCCCCGTTGCTAGAATCATTTGGAGCTGGACACGACAAAGCATTGACGAACGGTCTATAGGGACCTATCCTGCATTATCTCCAGGAAAGAAAGTGATAAAGCCGGGCTTTCTACCTCCTGCATTTTGCTGCCCAACCTTGCTCCTCCAATTAGCCTGGAATGAGAAAAATAGCATATGCACAGAGGGAGGTTTGTGCAAGCGAACAAAGGGGCTGGAGCCTGCTGAGTCTAAAAAAAATCCTAATAATAACCCAAAAACTAGTACAATGTTCTAGTTGGGAAGAACTTATGAAATGGGCCAGGAAGTGCCTGGTTCATATATTGGTTTTCTCATTTGCTCATCCAAAGGATATTATAGGCAAATCCAAAGGGCTTTGACAAGCCACTTTTTGCTCAATCTTAGCTACCTCCCTATAACATGAGGGTAAGGTGTTGTGGAGATTACAAAAGGTAGTGTATGTGACTTGCTTTGAAAACTCTAAAACACTATATGAATGCATTATATAAACGATGTGTAAATATATTGATAGTGACATAGCTGCAGATAGACCAGAAGTGCCTGGGGTAGGGATGACCAGCATCATTCTCTTAAAGAAGAGAAAAATGTCAGCAGTACAGGATTTGAAACTTAAAACTAGTAATCGCCAATGGCAAAAGATGCTTGGAGATCAAGTCCGAAACATGTAGAGGGCCAAACTGGGGGTTGAGTTTACAGTGTCCTTTAGACCAGTCTTTCTCAACCAGTGTGCCGTGGCACACTAGTGTGCCGTGACGGACCTCCTGCTGTGCCACGAGAAAAGCTCTCTGCCCCCCTTCCTCCCCCCCTCCTGCTGAACTCCTGCTGCTTGGGGGAGGAGGAGGAGGAAGGGCCAGGCAGTGGCGAAGAAAAAGAAGGGACCGGGGCGGCACCTCCTTCGGCTGTTTCCCCAACCAGCCTCCAATCCGCCATGACTCCCACCATGACTCTTGCCTCTCGTTCGCTGAAGTCCTCTGTAGGAGAGCTGAAGCTGGGGGAGGGAACGGGGTATGGCGCGGCCTGTAGGAGAACGGAAGCTGGGCGGAGGGGGGGGGGCATGGCGCCGCCTGACTCTGCCCCCTCCCCTGGCTTCGGCACTCCCAGCAGCTGCTCCAGCCTTGAGGGGACAGTGCCAAGCCAGCATTGTGCTGGCTCTGGCACTGCTGGCTTGGCACTGCCCCCTCAAGGCTGGAGCAGCTGCTGGGAGAGGTAAAGCCAGGGGTAGGGGGTGGGGCATGGCACAGCCTGGCTCCACCCCCCTCCCCGGCTTTGGCACTCCCAGCAGCTGCTCCCAGCACGCCACCAACCCCAGCCGTTCTTTACTGTGTTAGAGTGTCATTTTGTGTCATTTTGCTGGTGGTGTGCCCCCGGATTTTTTTAATGTTAAAAGTGTGCCGCAGCTCAAAAAAGGTTGGGAAACACTGCTTTAGACCAGTGTTTCCCAACCAGTGTGCCATGGCACACTAGTGTGCCGTGAGCAATCATCAGGTGTGCTGTGGAAAATTGGAACCTCCAATACTCTTCCCCCTCCTGCCGAACACTTTTTCTTCTCCACTCGGGCTCCCTTCTTCCCAGCCTCGCTCTGCTCGCTTTGCTCACGCTGCCGCCATTTTGATCCGAGGGGGCAGCATGAGCGTGTTCAGGAGGGGGGAGGGAAGGAGGGAGGGAGGAAGATGTGGGGCGAGTCTGCGCAGTAGCCCCCACATGGGTCATATCTTCCTCCCTCCCCTCTCCCCTCCTGAACACGCTCACGCTGGCCCCTCGGATCGAGCAGAGCGAGGTTGGGAAGAAGGGAGCCTGAGTGGAGAAGAAAAAGTAAGTGTTCGGCAGGAGGGGGAAGAAAGGGCGCGAAGGGGAAGGGGGAGGAAGAGGTCTCTGTTGAAAGCTGGCATGGACAAACTTGGACCTTTCAGGTGTTTTGGACTCCAACTCCCACCATTCCTAGCAGCCTCGCGCCGTCTTCCTTTTTCCCCCTCAGCCACTTAAGCAGGAAAGGGCCTCAGGCTGTTAGGAATGGAGGGAGTTGAAGTCCAAAGCACCCAGAGGGCCAAAGTTTTCCCATGCCTGTTTTAGGGACCTTAAAGTGGTGAGCCTCCTTCCAACATTGTGATTCTGGATCGAAAACAAACAACAACATAACATAACATTGTTTGAGTCCACAGTGCTCTCTGGGTGTAGGTGAACTACTACTTCCAAACTCAAGGTCAATTCCCAAGCAAATCCTTTCAGTACTTTCTGTTGGTAATGAGAGTTCAATATGTCAAGTTTGGTTCAATTCCATTGTTGCAAGAGTTCAGGATGCTCTTTGATTGTGTGTTAACTATAAATTGAGCAAGACCTTCGTGTGTGTCTTTCTGCCATTCCTGCCAGGATATCTATGTTGTGTTCATCGAAACAGGCCCAGGTTTCACACTGAGTGTATAAATACATTAAAAAGCATATTAACTATATGTATTACTGTGTTAGAGTGTCATTTTGTGTCATTTTGGTTGGTGGTGTGCCCCAGGATTTTGTGCCACGGCTCAAAAAAGGTTGAAAAACACTGCTTTAGACAACCAAGGAAACCAACCAACTGGTTTGAGCAGAGATCTTTTGAAACCTGTCTATCCCACCTGTTGTTTGAACATTGGCATCACTGGGAACTTCACTCCTGGAAAGAGCAACTTCTAGAGACAACCATTTAAATTCAGCCTACCTCCTATAACAGCTAATATTTATATGAAAATGTCCACATTAAATGCATTCCTATTTCACCCTAAGAGTGACATTGAAGAAGACATAAAGCACTGGTGAAGGCAGACTTCCTCTCTCCTCACCCTGACTGTGGCCGTGGATATCTAGATTGTATATTCCGAGCTTTCTGATATTGAACTGTGCGGTTAATGAGCTGCCAAGTAAGTGTTAACTCCAGCCAAGTTATGAGTCGTAACATGAAATTTACATCTTGAAGGGGCAGACTGACTGGCTGCTTTCCAAGATACTCTATTTGTAACCTCCTATATGTGTGTTGAATGTGAGCGGTGGGTAGCGGGAGGATGGAAGGGAAATAGGAAGTAGCTCATTGCTGGAAGACAGGTCCTCTGAATGCAGTGATATTTCGTGTGGCAACCCAGTTGTCAGACAAGTGAAGCGTTCATCTTGAACTCTGCTTCGCAATACAGTAAGCAGATACTAAGTCAATAAACATTCAGCCAAGTGCATCTATTGTTGCAGAATTTTTTAAAAAATGATTGTCAGCAATTGTTCTAGCACTCCTACTAAACTATAGGAAGTCCCTGAGATACAAGAGCAAAAGCAGGTGGGCAGTGTCCCCTCTGACATTCAGACAATGTAGGGCAGTGTTTCCCAACCTTTTTTGAGCCGCGGCACACTTTTAACATTAAAAAAATCTGGGGGCACACCACCAACCAAAATGACACAAAATGACACTCTGGGGGTTGGTGGCCTGCTGGGAGCAGCTGCTGGGAGTGCCGAAGCCGGGGAGGGGGTGGAGCCAGTCTGTGCCATGCCCCGCCCCCTACCCCCAACTTCACCTCTCCCAGCAGCTGCTCCAGCCTTGAGGGGGCAGTGCCAAGCCAGCGGTGCCAGAGCCAGCACAATGCTGGCTTGGCACTGTCCCCTCAAGGCTGGAGAAGCTTTTGGGAGTGCCAAAGCCGGGGGAGGGGGCAGAGCCAGGCCGCACCATGCCCCTCCCCCTCCCGCCAGCTTCAGCTCTCCTACAGGCCACGCCATGCCCTGCCCTTTCCCCCCAGTTTCAGCTCTCCTACAGAGGAGGAGCATGAGCGGTGGACGGGCTTCAGTGGGCGGGGCTCCTCCTCCACGCGTCTTCAGCGAGCGAGGGGCAAGAGTCACGGTGGGAGTCATGGCGGATTGGTGGCTGGGGAAACGGCCGAAGGAGGCGGCGCCCCGGTCCCTTCTTCTTTTTCTTCGCCACTGCCCGGCCCTTCCTCCTCCTCCCCCAAGCAGCAGGAGTTCGGCAGGAGGAGGGGGGAAGGAAGGGGGGGGCAGAGAGCTTTTCTCGTGGCACAGCAGGAGGTCCGTCATGGCACACTAGTGTGCCACGGCACACTGGTTGAGAAAGACTGATGTAGGGTATATACAATAGTTAATTATAATTTAAAAAATAAACATCCCCTTCTCTGAGCAGAGTGTGAAACAGCGAGTGCTTACTCCATCAATTTGGGTATGTATAATCCCTTCTACTCTCTTGGAGTCTCATATTTTTCTGCTCAGGCATTCAAAAAATCCAGAGGTACAGTGTCAGAAAGTTTGGGGGGAGGCTTTTCTCAGGTTGGACTGAGCGCTTACCTTTTGCACTGAGAGAAAGGGATGGTGTGTGTGTGTATGTATATATATACACCCAAATAATTTAATGCTGTTTTCCAAATTTATTTGGACATAGATAAGTTGCATTTTTGGTTTGGGATTCTAGGAATGTGATACAAAAATGGGAGCATATATCTCTCTCGGCATTACTTCGCGAACGGAGATTCTTAGGAAGGACTCATCCCACGCTTTTTACATGCGCGTCGATGACTAAAAATGCCAATCTGAGATAGGCAAGTTTGGTTGCAGAAAGCACAGCAGAAAGTCTCCTTGGATTATGTTGTTTCCAAGTTGCGGTTCTTTCTGCGTTGTGGCTTCTCTCCGAGACCCATTTGGCGTGTCTTCTCGAAAGAGGCCACAGCATTGTGGATAGTGCATCTCCATGCCTCCCGATTTTAGGCCAGGGAGGACCATTGTTGGTGATCAATCTGGCCGAGCCTGAGATGTTGTTTCAGGGAGTCCTTATATCTCTTTTTGGGGGCGCCTCTCTTGCGCTGACCCGTGGTGAGTTCACCATAGAGTAGTATCTTTGGGAGGTGGTGGTCCTCCATCCTAGAGACGTGCCCTGCCCAGCGCAGCTGTGTTCTCAACAGCATGGCATCAATGCTGGTGATCCCTGCTTGTTCAAGGACAGCAACATTAGTCACATAGTCGGTCCAGTGTATATTTAGGATTGTGCGAAGACAGCACTGATGAAAGCGTTCGAGGAGTCGTAGGTGTTGCCGATAGGTGACCCATGTTTCAGACTCGTAGAGGAGAATAGACAATACGATAGCTGAGTACACACTGATTTTGGTGCTTTGCCTCAGGTGCTTGTTGCTCCAGACTCTTTTGTGAAGCCTTCCAAATGCACTATATGCCTTTGCTAATCTGTGATCTATCTCTTTGTCAATCTGAAGAGATGATGCTTCCCAGGTAGGTGAACTGCCGAATAGATTTAAGCACAGATTTGCCTATGCTGACGTGGGGATGATGGTGTTCTTCCTGTGGTGCGGACTGGTAAAGGACTTCCATTTTCTCCCAACATATATTGGGTTGAGAAATAACACTAATCAGCGATGTCCTTTCTATCTGTGTACAGGTCCGTGGTTGACTTTAATGGAATATTTTCACCTTTTCTTCCTTTCAAAAAAGTAACCACTGTCCCCATATCACAAATAGGAATTGAGAGATAACTCTATTTCCAGCCTGAGACAGTCCCCCGTATATTGGATCAAAAGTCCATTTTATCCTGTTTTTCTTATCGGTGTTTTGCAGGTGGGGTTTTTTTGTTAATGTTCACAGCCGTTTATATATAAACTGAGTATTTACTCCGCTCCGGTTCATTTTTTCATGCATTTACTATCGAATATGCATGCTTGTACATATTTTGTGAACTGTGAACAACTTCATGGTATTCAAAAATATGTGCTGTCCAGAAGATAACTGCATTATAGCTTCTGTTTTGGGCTGGGAAGTATGCTTATAGAGCTGGACTGAACAAATTCCTCAAATGTCTCTGATCGCAAGCTGCTGTTGCAAACTGTCCATAGCATCAGGATGTTTCCCATGTAGTAGTAGGAGCTGCTATTGCAGAAGAACTTCTCCCTGAAAGCCAGTGCAGCTTCAGAGCTAATAGGAGCA
This sequence comes from Anolis apletophallus, assembly GCA_030556195.1. Classification (NCBI taxonomy): domain Eukaryota; kingdom Metazoa; phylum Chordata; class Lepidosauria; order Squamata; family Anolidae; genus Anolis; species Anolis apletophallus. The sequence goes on along the minus strand of JARBWK010000005.1, from coordinate 158,290,396 downwards.
CCACAGATATGGTATTTGCCCTTAGACAACTGCAAGGGAAATGTAGACAGCAGAACAAAGGACTCTGTAACATTTGTCGACCTCACCAAAGCCTTTGACACTGTGAGCAGAAAAGGTCTGTGGCAGATCCTGGAACATCTAGGATGTCCCCCCAAATTCCTCAAAATGATTATCCTGTTACATGAGGGCCAGCGCGGTCAAGTCAGATATGGCGATGCTCTCTCTGAGCCCTTTCTAATAACTAATGGAGTGAAACAAGGTTGTGTTCTTGCACCAACCCTATTTACAATCTTCTTCAGCATGATGCTCCAAAGGGCTACAGCAGATCTCGAAGAAGAAGAAGGCATATATATATATGCTATCATACTGATGGTAGCTTGTTCAACTTAAGCAGTCTGAGGGCTCGCACTAAGACTCTAAACTATCTCGTCTGTGAGCTGCTTTTTGCTGACGATGCTGCCCTTGCCACCCACACAGAAGCAGCCCTACAGTGTCTCACATGCTGTTTGCAACAGCTGCAGAGCTGTTTGGGCTGGAAGTCAGCCTGAAGAAAATGGAAGTCCTCTACCAGCCCGCACCACAGGAAGAACACCATCATCCCCACGTCAGCCTAGGCAAACCTGTGCTTATGTCGATTCAGCAGTTCACCTACCTGGGAAGCATCATCTCTTCAGACGCCAAGATAGACAAAGAGATCGATCACAGATTAGCAAAGGCATATAGTGCATTTGGAAGGCTTCACAAAAGAGTCTGGAGCAACAAGCACCTGAGGCAAAGCACCAAAATCAGTGTGTACAGAGCTATCATACTGTCTATTCTTCTCTATGGGTCTGAAACATGGGTCATCTATCGCCAACACCTACGACTCCTCGAACGCTTTCATCAGCGCTGTCTTCGCACAATCCTAAATATACACTGAACCGACTATGTGACGAATGTTGCTGTCCTTGAGCAAGCAGGGATCACCAGCATTGAGGCCATGCTATTGAGAACACAGCTGTGCTGGGCAGGGCACGTCTCTAGGATGGAGGACCACCGCCTCCCAAAGATACTACTCTATGGTGAACTCGCCACAGGTCAGCGTAAGAGAGGCGTCCCAAAAAAGAGATATAGGGACTCCCTGAAACAACATCTCAGGCTCGTCCAGATTGATCACCAGAAATGGTCCACCCTAGCCTCACATCGGGAGGCATGGAGATGCACTATCCACAATGCTGCGGCCTCTTTCAAGAAGACACGCCGAATGGGTCTCGAAGAGAAACGACAACGCTGAAAGAACCGCAACTTGGAAACAACATCACCCAAGGAGACTTTCTGCTGTGCTTTCTGCAACCAAACTTGCCTATCTCAGACTGGCCTTTTTAGTCATCAACGTGCTTGTAAAAAGCGTGGGATGAGTCCTTCCTAAGAATCTTCGTTCGTGAAGTAATGCCGAGAGAGAGAGAGAGAGAGAGAGAGAGAGAGAGAGAGAGAGAGAGAGAGAGAGCAGGAGCTGGCACTGGGCAAAGGCAATCCACCACCTTTTCTTATTGCTCTCTGGAACTAAGGCATTGTTTGCTTGCTTTCCCTTCAAAAGGACAGGCCAAATATATGGTATTTTGATATCTGAGGGAAAAAATCAAGATGAAACCCCTTCCCATGTTCCAAAACTGACAACATCATCATTGAGGCTCTTATCACACTGCAGCTTTATGCCATGTTGTTTTCTTTGAAATCAGTTCCAATCATTTTTGTGTGGATAGCTGATTCATTGACTGTCACACCCTTCCCACAGTCACACTTTAGCATTGAAATTTGCACATTTCTTTGCCCACATTAATGGCTTCATTGCCAACTCCTGTATCTTTCTCCTTAATTCATGATTGGTTTAAAAACAAATTGTAGTCATAATAGTGTTGTAATACTACAACGGCATCATGATCGTACAACTTTATGACAGCATTATGACAGTGCTCTGCAACTGCCAAGACATTTTATCAGAATGTCTCTTTTAATAAAAATGGCACAGGGGAATAACATGGTCGCATCCCTCACCAATTTTATTCCTTTCTTTCACAGAGAGAAAAGAGATTACAATTTTTTGGCATTCCAGTTTGCCCTCCTTATAACATTGTTTAGCAATAGAACTAGTTATAATGGAGTCACGTTATTTTTTATCTTATCAGCAGTGAACTGAGGGTAGAGTTGTAATGTATTTAAAAAACACGAGGTTTTTTTAAAAATGGGTATTATACTACTTGTCCTTTGACCAGTAAGTAGGTCCTCCATTGTTCATGTGGCAGGACTCACACTGTATTGTAATAGGTGGTCTATGGCAGTGTTTCCCAACCAGTGTGCCGTGAGTGATCATCAGATGTGCCGTGGGAAATTGGAACCTCCAATATATGTCACCTAAATTACGTGTGCGCTTATAAGCGACAAGTGGGGGATGATATTGTGGACTGTCACACTATTATTATTTGGGGAGTTGCGTTTCTATTATGATTTATAGCCATTGTTCTATTGCGAATAGTGCGTCTCCCTATGATGGTTTTTGAATATGACATGTCCTGAATAATGCTTGTTACACCTGTATATCCCAATGTTGTTTATACTGATATGAAATAGATATTTTTATATCCCAGTCTTGTACTATTTTTTGTTCTTGTGTACCCAGCACTCAGTGATTTAGGTTAGGTTAAGATGACACTTCATCACACCTGAACAAACTAAAAATCTCAAGAATCTATGAGAATCCACCATGGCACTTGAAGGCGTATCAAAGAGCTCTTACTACAAAGTGTAGAATACCCTCAGGATCTCTACGTGTGTGCCCCAGGTAGTCATGGCTAGGCCGAATCCATATAGTCTGGATCAGTGTTTCCCAACCAGTGTGCCGGGGCACGCTAGTGTGCCATGAGCTATCATCAGGTGTGCCGTGGGAAATTGGAACCTCCAATACTCTTACTTATTAAAGGAGCGCTGCTACGTCACAGTACAAAATGCACAATTAATCATACACAAAAAACACATTCAAAGTACCCAATCCTGCTGGAGAAAATCAAAAATCTTACATAAGGTAGTTTGGCGTGGTCGCCACAGAGAGCGGAGGAGTTGAGAACCAGGAAGTAGCGAGTTCACGGAGCGCTCCTCTACGGAAAACTTGTGATATTTGATGAAATCATAGAAGTGAATGCAAAAAACAAAATGTATCCTCATGATGTTATCCAATGTCAGTTCCGGGGTCCGCCCAACAACACAGTCAGTTTGCGGACAATTTAAAGCAGCACCACCATAATCATAGTGACAAGGTAGAAAATCACATAGATAATCACATATATTCAAACCGCCAGAGGCTGAAGATCAATGTTTGGATTAACTCTTTAATGTGCATTTGCACTAACTGGGACCCTCCAGCACCATTCTGGTAAATTAGCCAGGACTTTTATTGGATACTGCTCTCTGGGACTACAGTGTATTTCTGCTTTATTGTCTACATGTTGATATACCGGGTTTTCCTCTGTGTTTGGATATTGATATGAAATATATTTTGAATACTACAAAACGTATGTATGATCCAGTTTATTTATATAACCACTTAAACATCTGTCATCTGGTTTTATACACACTTTATACACTTTTGTTTTGTGGTTTTGGATACCAGCCTGCACGTTGTGTGTAACTGCCATTAAAAGAACTCCAGGAAAGCGGAGGAATGCGGGAAGGAACAACAACGGACGCTGAGTGATGAGTGCACCAGCTCCCCCTGGTGGCCAGAGTTTGCCTCTGTTCGTTTATATGTGGTGTATGTAAAAACCAGCAGGAATTGTCTGCTAGTATGTGTACCTGTAATCCGCTCTGAGTCCCCTTCGGGGTGAGAAGAGCGGAATATAAATAAAGTAAATAAATAAAATAATAATATCAGCACTATTATTCTCAATCAACCATTATAACAAATACATTTAAACATATCATATAAATACACTCAAATATCTACACTTTACCTGGGGGTTAAGATGACACTTCATCAAACCTGAACAAACTAAAAATCTCAAGAATCTATGAGAATCCACCATGGCACTTGAAGGCGTATCAAAGAGCTCTTACTACAAAGTGTAGAATACCCTCAGGATCTCTACGTGTGTGCCCCAGGTAGTCATGGCTAGGCCGAATCCATATAGTCTGGATCAGTGTTTCCCAACCAGTGTGCCGGGGCACACTAGTGTGCCATGAGCGATCATCAGGTGTGCCGTGGGAAATTGGAACCTCCAATACCCTTATTTATTAAAGGAGCACCGCTACGTCACAGTACAAAATGCACAATTAATCATACATAATCATACACAAAAAACACATTCAAAGTACCCAATCCTGCTGGAGAAAATCAAAAGTCTTACATAAGTTAGTTCGGCGTGGTCGCCACAGGGAGTGGAGAAGTTGCGAACCAGGAAGTAGCGAGTTCACGGAGCGCTCCTCTATGGAAAACTCACGATATTTGATGAAATCACAGAAGTGAGTGCAAAAAACAAAGTGTATCCTCACGATGTTATCCAATGTCGGGATCCGCACAATAACACAGTCAGTTTTGCGGACAATTTAAAGAAGCAGCACCATAATCATAGCGACAAGGTAGAAAATCACGTAATCACATATATTCAAACCGCCAGAGGCTGAAGATCGATGTTGCGATGGAATCGAAAGCTGGCATGGGCAAACCTGGACCTTCCAGGTGTTTTGGACTCCAACTCCCACCATTCCTAGCAGCCTCAGGCTCTTTTCCTTTTTTCCCCTCAGCCACTTAAGCAGGAAAGGGCCTCAGACTGTTAGGAATGGTGGGAGTTGAAGTCCAAAGCACCCAGAGAGCCAAAGTTTTCCCATGACTGACAGCTGTTGAGCAAGACCTTCATGTGTGTCTTTCTGCCATTCCTGCCAGGTTATCTATGTTGTGTTCATCAAAACAGGCCCAGGTTTCACACTGAGTGTATAAATACATTTAAAAACATATTAACTATATGTATTACTGTGTTAGAGTGTCATTTTGTGTCATTTTGGTTGGTGGTGTGCCCCAGGATTTTGTAAATGTAAAAAATGTGCTGCGGCTCAAAAAAGATGGAAAAGCACTGTTCTATGTCACCCAAGCAGAGCCAGCTAGCTTTGGGGGGAGAGATGCATATGGCAATGTATATGGCATCCAGTTTTTGCCTCTGCCACCTTTGTTGACATATCTGCCATGTAAAGTAGGGGGTAGTGATGCATTTTAGGAAAAGGAAAGATTTGTAGGGAGTTTCCAGTCTTTCGACATGTTTTAGTTTCTTGGCAATGAATAAATATTAAATTTCAAATCAAAGGTAAAGATATCCATTCCTAAGCAAATTGTTTATGAACTTATAAATAGTCCACATCAACCAACTATGAATAAAAGCCGTAGTTTTCTTTTTTTGCTTCCTTAGCTCATTGGTTTTTAGGTGCTAAAAACCAATAGCAAGCATCACACATTGCTCACTGGGTTGTAAATCATCTGTTTAAATGCCATAAATTGGGGAGCTTTTGGTCTTGGGTGCTGATTATAATTATTATGACGATAGATGTGTATGAGCCTGAAAAGAACAGAAAGACTAGCAGTTACTCTATTGAGGTAGTGAAAAACTGTAACACTGTGATAGGGAGGTTCATGAATATGAGCAATTGCCTGTACAAAATGCACAATGGAGACAAATGGGGGACATTAAAATAATAAACACTAATGATGCAAAAATAATGAAGTTGGTGTATTAGAGGATGTTTAAAGGCATTAACGTAAGGCAAAATAATGAGGAACAAAAAGCCAAAATAATCCTACAGCTTAATTGCAAATAATTCCTCCTTGCATATTTCAAAAGTCTAGGAGCCAAAGCACCCCCCCCTTCCCCAAACAACTGTTGGTCAATTGAGACTCAGGAAAACTAGGATGGAGGTGGGAAACTGGAAGTGGCAGCTTCCAGGAAGGGGGGCGGGGAAAATCCCATATCCATGAGAAGAGTTTGGAGGCAAGATGGAGACCATTGGGAGGCCACAGAAATGAATTTAAGGAGGTTACAAGACAGAATCATTTTGCCCATCTCTGCTCTATACAATGGCTATCTTGGTGAGCAGACACTCTTTGGTTGATTATAGGGGAAAGAAAGAAATAGCAACTGCAGAACTTAGAAACAGTACTTTTCTCCATTTACTTCCAGAATCTCCTCGCCATTAGTGGCTATGCTAGCTGGTTGAATTTGTTGTCCAAAAAGTAACTTCTCGAAAGCTATTGGCAGCTGTCACAGGAGATTGCAAAAGCAATTGCTGCACCATCTCTTAACCCAGGTAATCCACCACTGATTCAGTATGGCTTGTACAGCCCATTAAACAACCCTGATGTTTGATATAATAGTTTTGGCGACCACGAAGGGACTTTGCTTGGGGTCAACTAAACTCTGGCCCCATCTGGGCAAGACCCTTTCTATTGTTCGGTAACAATAGTAGTATCTCTACACCAGGGCTGCCCAGGAAGTCGATCACGATTGACCAGTCGATCCCGGGACTGAAGGAGGTCGATCCCAGCCGGATGGGACGCTTCTCAGAGGGGGGCAGAGCCAGGCCACGCCAAGCCCCGCCCCCGGCTCCGGCACTCCCAGCAGCTTCTCCAGGCTTGAGGATGGCAGTGCCAGGCCAGCCTGGTGCTAGGTATGCCACCACTGGCTTGGCATTGCCATCCTCACGCCTGGAGAAGCTCATGGTAAAGCGGAAGCCAAAGGGGAGGGGGCGGGACGGTGTGGCCTGGCTCCGCCCCCTTCTGGCTCACGCTCCCTCCTTCCCACAATGCCCCGCGGCTGGAAGAAGCGCAGGCAGAAGGTGGCAGGCCCACGCGCGCGGCGGCAAATAGATCTTTTCGACTTGGTTGTATTAAAAGTAGCTTGCATGTTGAAAAAGTGTGGACACTCCAGCCGCTTGCACAGCTGGTACGGAGTTTTGGGCTTGAGTGCCATCAGTACGCTGATGACACTCAGCTCATTCTGAGGATGGAGGGCAGGCCTGGATCCGTCCCCGATAATTTCCAGCGTTGCCTCGAAGCCGTCACTGGATGGCTGCGAGCCAGTAGGTTGAGGGTGAATCCAGCGAAGACGGAGATCTTGTGGCTAGGCCGCCCAGGTGATGGGGATGTCCAGCTTCCGACCCTGGACGGTGTGGCGTTATGCCCATTGCCTTCAGTAAAGAGCTTGGGAGTCCACTTGGACTCCCAGCTGACCATGGAGACCCAGGTCTCCATGGCCAGCAAGTCTGCTCTTCCATCTTAGACAGGCGAGGAGGCTGGCCCCCTATCTATCCCGGAACGACCTGGCCACGGTGATCCAAACCATGGTCCTCTCGAGACTGGACTACTGTAACACACTTTACGTTGGCCTTCCTCTGTCGATGACCCGGAAGCTCAAGCTAGTGCAGAATTCTGCCGCCCGACTCCTGTCTGGGACACCAGCTGGCAGTCATATAATACCTATCCTGCAGGACCTGCACTGGCTTCCAATCGAGCACCGGATCACCTTCAAAGTGTTGGTACTCACCTTTAAGGCCTTGCACGGCCTGGGGCCAGCATACCTGAAAGACCGTCTCTCCCCATATTGCCCACGCTGTGGAACGCTGTGGAACGCTCTCCCTGCGGCAACACGCGCTATTCAAGACTTGCTCCCTTTTAGACGGGCCTGCAAGACCTATCTTTTTCAGCAGGCTTTTAACCTGTAGGTCCTGCCTGTGTGCAATTCCATCATGTTTTTATCCGCCATCTCTAGTGTTGTATTTGCACACTAGATTCTTTTTAAATTACTGTGTGATATTGTGTTTTTAATCTGCCGTTGTTTAAACTGTTATTGTGTTTTTACTGTGTTTTGTTCGGCCTTTGTGAGCCCCGAGCCTCCCGAGTGGCGGCATAGAAGCCTAAGTAATAAATAAATAAATAAATAATTATATCGTAAAAACTCAAACAACTGACATGAGTTCCAAACAGAGCTTGGGGTTCAGTAAAATGGCAAGATGCAGGTGGCTATGCCTACAAATCAGCATAATGCTCAATGATTGACAAAATCGAGGTTTGCTTTTTAGCTTTAAAAGAATGATTTGAAAGCCAAGGTTGACAGAATCTGTATATGCAGAACTCTTGGATACAGAAAAACAATGGTGCGGTCTACGAACAAGAAGCGACTCACCCCCAAAATCAGGCCATGTGCTTATCATGAAGAGGTGGTTTGAAACGAAGCCAGAGAAAACTGTTTTTCAAAGCAAACCGAAGTGAAGCTACATAACACAGAGTAGAGCAGAGCAGAGCAAAGCAAAGCATGTTTTCTATCCTCTGGGGAGCCATGAGGTCAAACCTAGGAATAGCACAATCCTTTCATCTTTGCTGGTTGGTAATTACAGAGATGCTGATCAGAGAGCTCCATTTTGTGCTTAAAATTGCAAGCGGAGTTCAACCTCTGAGCAGGAAAGATTTCCACCTTGGAATTGCAGAGCTTAAAAGACAGAGTGAAATCTCTCTGAATTTGTGAGCAAACCCGCTAATCGCTGAGAGCTGAAATTTAAATAACATCTGAGCCTTTTGAGATTGTGTAGCAACTTTGACAGGCTTTTCAGATTTTCCTAGAGGTAAAATTATGTGAAATAGGATTTTTCATACTCATCCCAAAAGTATTGTAAAAATTAGTTGTTTGCTTTTAAAAAAGGATATGTTCTTCCTTCCTTCCTTCCTTCCTTCCTTCCTTCCTTCCTTCCTTCCTTCCTTCCTTCCTTCCTCCCACCTTTGCCAGGCGAGGAAGCTGGCCCCCTACTTGTCCTGTCGTGACCTGGCCACAGTGGTCCAAGCCACGGTCATCTCGAGGCTAGACTACTGCAGTGTTTCCCAACCTTTTTTGAGCCACGGCACACTTTTAACATTAAAAAAATCCGGGGGCACACCACCAATCCAAAATGACACAAAATGACACTGCAACACAGAATAGAACAGCTGGGGGCTGGTGACCTGCTGGGAGCAGCTGCTGGGAGTGCTGAAGCCGGGGGAGGAGCCAGGCCGCGCCATGCCCCGCCCCCTCTCCCAGCTTCAGTTCTCCCTCAGCTTCGCCAGCCTTGAGGGGGCAGTGCCAAGCCAGCCGTGTGCTGGCTCTGCCACTGCTGGCTTGGGGCACTGCCCCTCAAGGCTGGCGGCTGTGGAGTGCTGAAGCCGGGGAGGGCGGAGCCACGCCATGCCCCGCCCCTCCCCCTGGCTTCAGATCTACCACAGCTTCCCCAGCTTTGAGGGGCAGTGCCATGCCAGCATTATGCTGGCTCTGCCACCGCTGGCTTGGCACTACTCCCTCAAGGCTGGCGAAGCTGTGGGAGTGCTGAAGCCAGGGGGAGGGGGCAGAGCCAGGCTGCGTCATGCCCCCCCTCCACGGCTGAAGGAGGTGGCGCCCCAGTCCCCCCTTCTTTTTCTTCACCGCCGCCCGGCCCTTCGTCCTCCTCTCCCAAGCAGCAGGAGTTCAGCAGGAGGAGGGGGGAAGGGGGGGCAGAGAGCTTTTTTCGCGGCACACCTGATGATCGCTCACGGCACACTAGTGTGCCACGGCACGCTGGTTGAGAAACACTGGACTACTGTAACGCTCTGTACATTGGCCTTCCTCTGTCGGTGACCTCGGTGAGCTGTCACATCACGCCAATCCTGCACGAACTGCACTGGCTACCCATAGAATGCCGGATCACCTTCGAAGTGTTAGTCTTGACTTTTAAGGCCTTACATGGTCTGGGGCCAGTGTACCTGCGGCACCGCCTCATCCCGTATTATCCCACCAGATCTCTGCGTTCTGAAGAACATAACCTCCTGGTTGTTCCTAGTCCAAAGACATTTTGCCTGACCATGACCCGTCGCCGGGCTTTTTCGATCGTGGCTCCAACACTTTGGAACTCATTGCCCGCCGACGTTCGTGCCATTCAGAACATTCTCCCATTTAGGAAAGCCTGCAAGACTCTGTTGTTTCAGCAGGCTTTTGGGGTTGGGTGAAATGCAGTCTCCCTCTGCATACCGCCATCTTGTATTACCTTCTGTTGTCGCAGTGTTTAATGTGTGACCTAGTGTGCCTTTTTATCTGTGGTTTTATTGTGGTTTTAACTTTTGCTGTATTGGCTGTTTTTATAACATGTTGTGAGTCGCCCTGAGCCATTGGGAAGGGTGACAGATAAATACAAATAAATAAATAAATAATTTTAAGTTGGATAATGCTAGGGGGATATGTCAAGTTTTGTCCAGATCAAACAAACTATGTAGGAACCTTTGTGGTACAAAACAACCAACATCATGGATACATAGATACATATTTTGACTTTTATATTCAATGTGTGTGTGTGTGTGTATAAATGCTCTGTCCGTAATGAGGCTGAAGTAAATAAAAGAACCACTGAATGGATTCACACCAAATTTGGCAATAAAACCTCTCACAACGCAAGGTGTGACCAACAAAAATAAAAAACAAAAAACCCCCATAAAATAACTTACAAATCCTAAATCCTAAAAAAAGGAGAAGGCGCCACTAAGGCCCTTGCCTTTCCACTTTCAGCCGCTTCAGGATGTTAGAATGCTGAGGTGGACCAATCAGAACCGATATGCAAATAACATCACAGTGGCAACCAATCACCATTTCTGTCAGTCTCAGGCCCTTGCCTTTCCCCTCTCAGCCACTTCAGAGTTAGAAGGGACTCTACCATGGTATTAGGGGAGAACAGACAGGAAGGAAGGAAAGAAGAAAGGAGGGAGGGGGAAAAGGGAAGGAATGAAAGAGGGAAAGGGGGAAGGGAGGAAAGAGAGAAGGAGGGAGGGAAAGAAGGAAAAAGGAAAGGCAGGCAGGAAGAAAAGAAAGAAAGAGGTACCAAAGGAAGGAAGAAGAGGAATTATAAGGGAAAGAAAAAGAGAAAAGAAAGGTAGGAAAGAGGTAAAGAAGAAAGGGAGGAGAAAAGGAAATAAAAAGTGAAAGAAGGAAGGAAACGGAGGGAAGAAAGGAGATGAAAAAGTATAGAAGGAGGGAGGAAAGAGAGAAGGAAGGATGAAACTAAAGAGTGAAAGAAGGAATAAAATAAAAGAAAGAGGTAGAGAAGGGAGAAAGGAGAGAAAGGGGAAGAAAAAAAGGGGGACACTCTTTCCATATCAGACTAAAGCTGTATTTCTATAGTAAGCAATGCAATAAAGCTTGGGATAAGATGTGGTGACTATGAATGTTAGGAGTTGGGGGTGTCAGGTTGGAAAAGTTGGTGTACAGTCTTGGATTGGGGACAATCTTTCCACATCAGACTAAAGCTGTATTTCTACAGTAAGCCAGTGTTTTTCAACCTTTTTTGAGCTGCGGCACATTTTTTACATTTACAAAATCCTGGGGCACACCACCAACCACCATGACACAAAATGACACTCTAACACAGTAATACATATAGTTAATATGTTTTTAAATGTATTTATACACTCAGTGTGAAACCTGGGCCTGTTTTGATGAACACAACATAGATATCCTGGCAGGAATGGCAGAAAGACACAAACTTCCCACACAGAACTCCCATAACCAAGAGAAAATACTATAAGAGTTTGGTGGACATTGACCTTGGGTTTTGGAGTTGTAGTTCACCTATATCCAGAGAGCACTGTAGACTGAAACAATGTTGGATCAGGACCAAACTCGGCATGAATACTCAATATGCCCAAATATGAACACAGATGAAGTTTGGGGAAAATAAAGAAGAGAGTAGAGAAGAAAAAGCGTTCGGCAGGAGGGGGAAGAAAGGGTATTGGAGGTTCCAATTTCCCACGGCACACCTGATGATCGCCCATGGCACACTGGTTGGGAAACACTGCAGTAAGCAATGCAATAAAGCTTGGAATGGGATGGGGTGACTATGAATGTTAGGAATTGGGGTGTCAGATTGGAAAAGTTGGTGTAATTCCTACACCAGCCTTGTTAGGGAGGTCAGAATAATTAATAACACATTACAGATGGAGAACCAGAGAAGAGGAATGAAAAGAAAGATTGTGGCTTATCTATGGCAGCACTGAGTCCATACCAGGTTTTTGTATTTTTGAGTTATGAACTGCCAGGCTGTGTGCATTAAAAGAGAATGATCCAGTGGCAAAACCTTTGGTCTTCTATTGAACCTGGCTTAGATAGGTTTCCTGTGGAAGCCCAAATGTGCAGTGAGCAGCCAGCAGAACTGTGCTGCTTCTAAGTTTATTCTTTTTCTTCCATGCCACTGGTGCTGATGCTGCCAGCTCCTTTGGGGAGAGATGATGACTGCTGTGTTGAATTGTTTGTCACATTTTCCGTTCGGCTGCCTCGAAGTCCCCAGGGGAGTTCAGTGCGCCAGAGTTCACAGGAGGCGATAACCGCTCCCTGTTTGCACATGCAAGAGAAACAGGGAAACAGCAGGGTGACGCTTCAGCTTGGAATGAGCTGTCTTGGGTAGACAGTTTTTCCCCACCCCATCTCCCTCTCTCTCTTATTCTCGTTCTCAGCCTTGAAATGTCACATGGTGGCAACACACAGAATGACATAAATCCTTTGTGGAAAAGTGGGGAAGGGGGTCCTCATAAAGGAGATGATGTCCTTGATGGCATTGAATACTCAACAGAAACAGTTAATGGTCTAGGCCAGGGCTGTCCAACAGACGGCCCCCGGGCCCCTTGGCCGCGGCCCTCCTCTCCTCCGTTAAAAAAAAAATCCAAAAAAAAATTCAAAAAAAATTCCCGAAAAAAAATCCCAAAAAAGTGCGCATGCGTGCAGTTTTGCCTTCTTCTGACGCTGGCGTGATGCTTTGGGAGGGAGGCGGAGCCATGGGGAGCCCCCAGTGGCTCCTCCCTCTCCCAAAGCATCACGGCAGCCGCTGAAGCTGGCGAAACCGCCGGCTTCTGCGGCTGCCGTGATGCCTTGGAAGGGAGGGGGGTCCCCCGCAACGCTTCCCTCTCTCTCAAAGCGTCACGGCAGACGCTGAAGCTGGCAAAACCGCCGGCTTCCGTGGCTGCTGTGATGCCTTGGAAGAGAGGGGGTCCCCCGCGGCACCTCCCTCTCTCCCAAAGCATCAGAACAGCTGTTCTGACGCTTTGGGAGAGGGGGCGGAGCCGCGTGCCCGGGGCGTGGCTGGGGGCATGGCCAGGGGCGTGGCCGAGTGCCCCCCCCAGGTGATCACTCACCAGAAGTCCGGCCCCTGAGCCGGCAGAAGTTGGACTGCCCTGGTCTAGGTGTTGGTGGGGGAATGGACCACAGTGGTATTCACGGAGTAGAGAAGGCTGAGCTACATGAGCTCGTTTCATTGGTTCTCACCAAACTTGACAGGCAGGACCAGCCAAAGACATTTTGTTCTCTGAGGCAACAGATTTCACCACAGCCACTATGACTGTGGAGAGACAATGCAGAATGTGCAACAGTATTTAGACTTTTAAACTTGTTCCTGACCCTTAGGCCTTGTAAGTGTCAGTTACTTCTTGTAGTCAGTTCCACTAGTTCCTCAACTAGTCTACACCAGGCCCTTATTGCCTTTTCAGCTTTCAGGTTTTCCAGATTGGCTAAACCAGCTCAATCTCAGAACTGCTTCTTTTTCACAGTTCTAAAAACCCTGGCTACACCACACTGACGTTTCCAAAACTCCCTCTCTCTCTCTAACTGCCAAAACCCAACTCCTCTTCTTCAACTGGAAGTTCCCAACTGTTCTCTGCAACTGCAAATTCCCAACTGTCAGCTTTTTAAACTTCCACCCTCCTAAAGAGTCAGTTGACTCCTCCCCTTGGTTGCCATGGTGACCTACCAGCTCTACTCTAACTAAGAGAGCTAAGCCTCTATAAAGGCACCAGGAATGTGGTGCAGCTGGCTAAGTGTCAGCTGCATAAGATCTCTCTGACCAATAGGTCATGAGTTCGAGGCCTGCCCAGGTCGAGGTGGGTGCTCAACCTTTAAGTGTAGCCTGCTTTGCAGCCCGAAAGACAGTTGCATCTGTCAAGTAGGAGATTAAGGTACCACATTAAGTGGGGAGGCAAATTTTGACTGAATTATGAGCCCATTAAAAGAACTCAAGGAAAGCGGAGGAATGCAGGAAGGAACAACAAGGGACGCTGAGAGATGAGGAGTGCATCAGCTCCCCCTGGTGGCCAGAGTTTGCCTCTGTTCGTTTATATGTTGTGTATGTGAAAAACAGCAGGAATTGTCTGCTAGTATGTGTACCTGTAATCCACTCTGAGTCCCCTTCGGGGTGAGAAGAGCAGAATATAAATAAAGTAAATAAATAAAATAATAATATCGGCACTATTATTCTCAATCAACCATTATAACAAATTGTTGCACTTCAGATAAGGAGCACCCCACCTAGTCACACACACAACAGACAGTCTCTGAATAAATAGGCTTTTATTGAAACAAATATAGTGTTCAACAAAAGAGTTAAAAGAAGATCAATAGTAAAATACATCCAAGGTAAAACACACAGTTCTAATAGTCCCAAAATCCAAAAGCAAAGATATAGTTCCAAAATCCAAAGGCAAGGTAAAATGCTTGATGAAAATCCCAGGAATATTACAAGGCAGCTATAGGAGCAAAACGTGCACAAAGGCCTAGAGAAAATCAGAAGCTTGGAGACAAGACAAGATCTGGCATGGTATTCTAAACAAAGCCTGGAATCTGAAGACAATTTCTCTAGCCAACTAATATAAAGACAAATCAGTTTCGGTTTGCAAACTGACTGCTACGTCGCAGGCTGGCAGCCTGCCTAGATTGCCGAATGCTATCTCGGCGGTCAAATGTAAGCTCGTTAAAATTCCCAGGTGTCCCATTATCAACATCAAGACCTTCAGAGTCCTGAACACAAGAATTCTCATCTAATGAGGCCCTGGGAAGGGAACTGTTCCCAGGAAAGCAAGCCTCATCTGAAAGGTCACTTTGCATCTCAGAGTTCTCACTAAGCATCCCATCAACAGCATTTTCAAGAAAATCCCATCATCAGCATTTTCAGAAACATTCCCATCATCCCTAGCATGCACATGAGCACCAGGCTGAAATACCACACAAATACGGTGTGATACTAGACTCGAGACTCTCACTGGAGGCCCAGGTTGCTGCGACAAGTAAGGGAGCTTTTTTCCACCTACGCCAGGCACGTCAACTGGCACCTTACCTTCCATCAGATGCGCTGGCTACGGTGGTCCATGCCACAGTGACATCACGGCTGGACTACTGTAATGCCTTGTACGTGGGGTTGCCGCAGTCAACCACTCGTAAAATCCAGCTAGTGCAGAATGCAGCCGCCAGACTCCTCACCGGGACACCACTGAGATGCCATATCGCGCCATCTCTACAGCGCCTGCACTGGCTGCCAGTCGAGCTCAGAGCCATCCACAAGATCTTGTCGCTTACCTTTAAGGCCCTCCATGGCGCCGGCCCAGCTTATTTAAAAGACCGCTTGTCCGAACCAGCTCATTTAAGGTCGCCGCGTTCAGGAAACAGGGACCTTCTCCGCATCCCAGGTGTGAGTGAGGCCCGCCTCGACACCACGAGACGGAGAGCCTTTTCCATCGCGGCCCCTGTTCTTTGGAACCTGATGCCGGCGGATCAGAGAGCTATCTGGGACATGCCCCAGTTCCTGACCGCATTGAAGACCTGGCTCTTCTGAAAGGCTTACGGCTAAGGACACCCTCTAGACTTAGCCTGAGTTACTGGAACTATTTTAATTAATTTTCCTATTCTTTTAGCTTTTAACTATTGAACTCTTTTATGTGTTTTATGTGTAAGTCGCCCGGAGCACTGACGTGGAGGGCGACTCATAAATAATAAAATCAATCAATCAAAAAATCAACATATCATATAAATACACTCAAATACCTACACTTTACCTGGGGGTTAAGATGACACTTCATCACACCTGAACAAACTAAAAATCTCAAGACCCTATTAGAATCCGCCATTGTATTTGAAGGCGTTATCAAAGAGCTCTTACTGCAAAGTGTAGAATACCCTCAGGATCTCTACGTGTGTGTCCCAGGTAGTCATGGCTAGGCCGAATCCATATAGTCTGGATGACCTCAGTTTGCTCTATCACACTTTGAACCCTGGTTTGAAAAAAAAATCTTAGAAATTTGCCTTATACTGCTTACCCCGGGACATGGAATAACCACTATAGGTCAAGATGTAAGAATTTCTGCGGAGTGGTTAGGAGCCTTAATAATAGAGGGAATGTGGGCATTGGAGACCAGCAATGAAGCACAGCAGCAGTGGTAATTTTGTGCATGTGTAGGAGGAGATGGAGAAACAGGGGGTAAGGAGGGCCTTGGTAGTGATTCTGTGGAAGAGCTACAGGGGATCCAGAGCTTGAAAGTGCAGATTGGAGTGCTTACTTTGGCAGCCCATATGTGGAAGTGTAGATTGGTATGCATCAGTAGAGCCAAACCGAGAGGAGCAGAAATGGGGGGTCATGAATGGCATACATTAGAGCCATTTGAGGTCCTTTATAACAGAACAGCAGGGCTGTTGGCAGTCACATCCAAGGTGTATTAGTAAAGCTTCATGGGAGCCAAAAACTGGTGTTTTCCAGCAGGTTTTTGGATCAGAAGTGAGCAGCGCTGCCAGATGATTTACGTGAGAGCATTTGCTCCAGCATCAGCTTGCCATACGCATTATGCAAGTGCAAAGTTAGTCAAACATGGAAATAATCTTTAATATTGTAGCTTCTGGGTAGTGGGGGAGGACAGTGGAACAAAATGCACTATAGCTAAAAGATCTCCGAGATTTTCATATTGGGGATCATTTGATCATTTGAGGCGGTGGCCAGGGAAGCTTTTGCACAGTTAAGACTCGTACGCCAGCTGCGCCCATACCTTGGGAAGTCTGATCTGGCTATGGTCGTCCACGCTCTGGTCACATCCCGAATAGATTACTGCAATGCACTCTACGTGGGGCTGCCTTTGAAGACAGTTTGGAAATTGCAACTAGTCCAATGGGCGGCAGCCAGATTACTAATGGGAGCTACATACAGGGAGCATACCACCCCCCTGTTGTGTCAGCTCCACTGGCTGCCTGTCCATTTCTGAGCTCAATTCAAAGTGCTGGTTTTGACCTTTAAAGCTCTATATGGTTCTGGCCCAACTTACTTGTCCAAACGCATCAGCCTCTACGTCCCACCTCGTAATTTAAGATCATCCGGGGAGACCCTGCTCTTGCTCCTGCCAACTTCTCAAACACGAGAGAGGGCCTTCTCGGTGGTGGCTCCCCGTCTGTGGGACGCACTTCCAAGCAACATACGATCAACCCCATCTCTCCTGGCACTCAGGAAAAAAGTGAAATCTTGGCTGTGGGACCAGGCATTTGCACATTAGCACAATGCAGCACTTTGGACTGGATTTGTAATGGCAAGTTGATGGATATGGCTGAATGCTCCTGTTATGGACGAAATACTGTCTTAACTTAAGAGAATGTGTATGATGTGTTAATGTTAATTGTATTTTAATGTATTTTAATGCTATATGTTTTTGGTTTTATCGTGTATTTTATTATGCTGGCATCGAATTGTGCCTTTTGTTAGGCCGCTCGGAGTCCCCCCTCGGGGGTTGAGAAGAGCGGGGTAGAAATGTTGGAAATAAATAAATATTTCTATCAATAAAAGTAGATACATATGTGTAATTATATCTCTGAGATTTTTTCTTGTCCAAATCCTACAGTGGCCCGTACAGTCCAATGCATACCCAGAGGAGGAGAGTCAAATGACTGTTAATATAGTTGCATGCTGTGAGTAAACCTTTGAAAACACAGGGTTCCAAAATAATTGTTTTTCAAACAACTCATTCAAAGGCAAAACTAATTTTATTTATTTTATGATGTTTGTATGCTGGCTTTCAATCATCATGGATCTTGGTTACAAAATTCTATTTATGGGCATATTTATTTTTCTTCAAAAGATGAATCTTTCAAAGTTTCCTTTTAGGATGAACCATATAACGATGGTATGCAACAAAATTCAAAACCATAATGCAAAAGGGAACAACTAGGAAAAATAAAACTTAATAGTTAAAACTAACCCACATAATAGATATTATTGCAACAGGTTCCTATGTAGGTTAAAATCTAAGGAAAACATGTGAGTCTTCAGGAAAGCCCATCAGAATGGCATCAGTTGGCACTGAATTACAGGTAGCAGAGGCACTACCAAACATGTTGCATTCACTGTAGAACAGTGTTTTTCAACCTTTTTTGAGCCGCGGGACAGAAATCCTGGGGCACACCACCAACCAAAATGACACTGTAACACAGTAATACATATAGTTAATATGTTTTTAAATGTATTTATACACTCAGTGTGAAACCTGGGCCTGTTTAGATGAACAGAGAGAGCAAGGCGGAAGGGAAGAGAGGAGGAGGAGAGCGAAGGCATGCTCTGTGGCGGCACTTGCTCCTGGCCTCCTTCTCTTCTCCCCCCTCCCTTCCCCTCTGTTGGCCACTCTGCTTGCCTGCCTGCCTGCCTGCCGGGGCCCTTACGCTGGCCGGTCAGAAATGGCCGGCGGGCTGCATGTGGCCCACGGGCCGTAAGATGCTCAGGTCTGTGATACCTGGGCCTGTTTCGATGAACACAACATATATATGACTTCCTCTCACATATTTATACATGGCTATCATATCTTCTCTCAGCCTTCTCTTCTTCAGGCTAAACATGCCCAGCTCTTCAAGCTGCTCCTCATAGAGCTTGTTCTCCAGACCTTTGTGAAATTTCACCCTGAGTGAAACTTGCTTCCAGTTAACTATGGATGTCATGAAGCTGTTATAAACAGTTCCTTGGGGGAGGCAACTCTTGAAAAATCCAGTAAAATAGTAAAAAAAAAATACCCAAGCGGAAAGGCTCAATTTGTTTCTTGGAAACTTATGAGGGGGCTGCTAGGAGGGGGGAGAGTGCCAATTTCCCACAGCACACCTGATGATCGCTCACGGCACACTAACGGGCCACAGCACACTGGTTGGGAACACACTGCTGTAGAAGACCAGGAACACCAGGTGTCCAACAAACCTAGACTATTGATTTCCTTGTGGCTTCTCGTCCTGATGTCAGTGGTAGCAAATAATGGTCCTGGGGGACATTAGTTAGAGTACATTTGTGAGCCACCTGCTGCCTGTGCTGGACAAATAATATGAAAGAGTCTTTTCAAACACTCACTGTCAGTGGCTGGTGGAGCATTGTGAGTGGGGACAATTCTGGATAAGGACTTCTCGTCTCTTGCTGGTGATGTTTGTTAGATAAAGAGGAGAAATGCTGGGAAGGCAGAGAAGACATGCTCTTCAAATGGCTCTTCTGTCCATCAGATGTTCTTGCTGCCAGTATTGCTGAAATCTATTGTGTGTAAGTACTTACGAGCAGCACTAAGGGGGCACCCCCTGCCCATCCTTTTGATAAATATTTCCACCTGTCATTGGGACTGTGGACTCTCTGTTCTTTGAGAAGAAGGTTTTTAGTCTGTCACATTTGTCTTGAGACAGTGTGGTGTAGAGCAGTGTTTCTCAACCAGCGTGCCGTGGCACACTAGTGTGCCGTGAGCGATCATCAGGTGTGCCGCGAAAAAAGCTCTCTGCCCCCCCCCTTCCCCCCTCCTCCTGCTGAACTCCTGCTGCTTGGGAGAGGAGGACGAAGGGCCGGGCGGCGGTGAAGAAAAAGAAGGGGGGAATGGGGCGCCACCTCCTTCAGCCGTGGAGGGGGGGCATGACGCAGCCTGGCTCTGCCCCCTCCCCCTGGCTTCAGCACTCCCACAGCTTCGCCAGCCTTGAGGGGGCAGTGCCAAGCCAGCGGTGGCAGAGACAGCATAATGCTGGCTTGGCACTGCCCCCTCAAAGCTGGCGAAGCTGTGGGAGAACTGAAGCCAGGGGGAGGGGGCGGGGCATGGTGTGGCCTGGCTCCGCCCCCTCCCCGGCTTCAGCACTCCCACAGAGCTTCGGCACTCCCAGCAGCTGCTCCCAGCAGGTCACCATCCCCCAGCCATTCTTTACTGTGTTACAGTGTCATTTTGTGTCATTTTGGATTGGTGGTGTGCCCCCGGATTTTTTTAATGTTAAAAGTGTGCCGTGGCTCAAAAAAGGTTGGGAAACACTGGTGTAGAGTTTGAGCACTGGAATACAACTCCCTGGCCAGCCACAGAAACCCACGGGGGTCAGCTTTGACTATTCACACCCACTTAGTCTCAGGGGAAGACAAAGACAACACCCCCTCCCTACAAACAGAGTCTGCCAAGAAAAACCTTTGGTGGATTCACCTTAGGGTCACCCTAAGTTGGAAATGACTTGAAGGCACACAACAATACCTCCATTTTGTTTTCTTCACCAGGGATGCACAAAACTCCTTTGAGAAATGTTGATAGGCATGTTCCATTCAGATGTCACAGATTGTTTTTGCCAAGCAGGATTCACTGAGGGTGGTTCTTCAAGGCACTATAATGGAGTTCAAAGCTGACTGGAGGGCATGGTGCCCACCAAAAATAATAATAAATAGTAATAAACATTATTTATACCCTGCCACCATCTCCTCGATGGGGACTCGGGGGCGGCTCACATGAGGCCAAGCCCAAACAACAGATTACAGTAAAATCAAATCAAAAAATCAACTAAACACAATAAAAATACATACATATAAATAAAAGAACAATATACACATATCTATTTATTTATTACTTCATGCTTATAGACCGCCACTCCCCGTGGGCTCGGGGTGGTTTACAACAGCAGTAAAATACAATTACAATATAAATAATAAGAACAGATCATTACCTATTACTAACTACAAACACACAACAATAAACAACAACCATGGGACTAGAGTCCGTAGTTCAGGTGAGGCCCATCGATGTTTGGGAGGCCAAAGGGGAAGGCGAGGTCCAAGGGGGAAGACCTCCAAATTTTGTGGGATGACCCGGAGTCCCAAGGAGAGTCGATCTTCCAGGGGAGGGGGCAAGACACAGGACGGGTGGTTTAAGGAGTTCTCAACCCTAATAGATAGGGGAGTCGTTCGCCTCCTTGGTTCACCTTCTTCAAACTGTGATACCTACACAGTATGCACTACAGCAGGGGTGCTCAGAACGGTGATCGTGATCACCAGGGTGATCTTCGGGCCTCATCCTGGTGATCTTCAGGCCCCTGACCAGGTTTTTTTGCTGTTGGTCCTCTTCATGTGCCCCTGCATGCTGCAAAGAAGTCCTCTGTCGTTGCTCCTCCCCGCTCGCGCGCCGCCTCCAAAAGCTCCAGAGTCAAAGAGGCAGAATGGCCCCCCTCTTTTGGATTCCTCCTCTTCCCTCCGTATGGAAATAGGAGCAATGACGGAGGAGAAGAAGAAGGACGCTTTGGGGTCATTTCCTTATTGCATCTCAAAGGTCGGTCTTTTTACTTTGGGGTGGGTGCTTGATTGTTCTGTGGCATGTCTCTTTGTTTATTTTTAATGTTTAAAAATGGCCTTTTAGCTCCAAAGCCTCTCTGCTTGCTTTGTTCCTTGAGAAATATATGTTGGGGAATATGGAAATGTGGGAGAAATGGGGTGGTTGGATGTATTTTTGCATGCCCCCTTGCTGAGTATTAAATGGCCTTGCAGTTCAAAAGCCTCTCTTCTTACTTTCTGGCTGATAATATGTGTGGTAATATGGCAGTGTGGGAGAAATGGGGTGGTTGGATGTATTTTATGCTCTGTTTTATATTGTTGTTATTAAATTGAAATGTTGATGTTTTATAACTTCATTTTATGTAAACTGCCCTGAGCCTGCTGGAAGGAGCGGTACATAAAAATGAATAATAAATATAAATAAATAAATAAGAAAATAGTTATACGTTTTACATTTCTGGGCAGGTGATCTTTGGGACTTGGTTTTTTAATCAGTAGCTCCCATGCTGAAAAAGTGTGAGCACCCCTGCACTACAGCATGCAGCAAACCAGAAACAGTGCATTAAAAACTCAACAGTCTAAAACAAACCAGATAATGTGCTGCAGCTGAGCAAAGTATATCCCATGCAGGGCTTGAAACTAAGATGGGAAAATGTGTTTATTTGACACTGCTAGTGGTGCCTGACTTCAAAAAACATGGAAACACAGTTCTCCAAAAAATAAACATTACTCTCTCAGGAGAGGAAACCACATCATCCCAATGGAAATTCTTAGCTTCTGCCCCTTTTTTCTCATTTCCTGTGTCCTGCCATGGGCCAGCACTTATCCCAAATGGACATGGATATGCGCGCATTAGTGCATATCAGCAGGCTGGTTAGGGAAAGAAATCTGCATTTTTAGCAGCAGTCTAGTCATGGATACTGCAATTCCTGGGTTTGCTTCCAACCTAAAATCAACAGATATTGTGGTAAATAATAATAATAATAATAATAATCTTTATTTATACTCCGCCACCATCTCCCCAGTGGGGACTCGGGGCGGCTTACATGAGGCCGAGCCCAACATAGCATACCATAAATAGTACAAAACAAAGCACAAACAGCAATACAATAAGGCAAGAAATCAAAAAATGCACCAAACAATATAAAACAATACAGCAAAATAAAATCATTCAGACACAGTAACAATGGACGGGCCACATGCATGAGATAAAATACTAAAAATATTAAAAACCCAGGGTGAGATAGAGGTGGAGCAGACATTTTTAAGGGAGAGATTCATAGCATGGGGACATATAGGTAGGCCTTCTAGTAGTGGGGGAGAATTATTCTATAGGGATAAGGATTGAATGTAAGGTTACTCACCAAATACATAATGGAAAAGCCAGGTTTGAGCTCTTTCTTGAAGGTTGCTAAAGTGGGGGGTACATATCTGTTGCACACAATATAATTAAGGTAACCATCCTTAAACTGGTTCCTGGGGTATTTATGTATCAGGGGTGCTCTTTAGGTAGCTTGGGAGCTACTAGTAGATCTTCGGCCCTCTTCCAGGTGATCTTCAGGCCTCACCAGCCGGACGGCGCGCTCCTGCCATACACGCGCACACCCTGCGCGCACACAAGCTCCTGCTGCTGGCTTCCGGTCTCGCGGTGCTACTTTCGCCTGCGGGGCATTGCAGGAAGAAGGAAGCACGAGGCGGGGCTTCTGGAGGGAGCACCCTGTCTCTCTCTCGTCCAGAAGCAGCTGTGCAGCCTCCGTTGCTGGCGAGACAGGCAGGGCAGAGCGCTCCCTCTGGATGACCCGCCTCGTGCTTTCTCCTTCCTGCAATGCCCCGCAGGCGAAAATAGCACCGCGAGAGCGGAAGCCAGCAGCAGGAGCACGTGCGGTGACGGGAGCGTGCAGGAGTGTGTGGCAGTGGGGGCAGGTAGATCTTTTGGACTTGGTTGCTTTAAGAGTAGCTCGCATGCTGAAAAAGTGTGAGCACCCCTGGTGTAGGTGCTGCGCAGCAAAAACCGGTTTGTTTTAATCCACCTCTAAAGTGGATTATAGTGACTTAATAGAACCACCCAAAATTCACTTGGGAGTTTTGCTTTAAGTGAAACCTTGCAGACTTAGAAATGTGTACACCTACAAAAGGAGAGAGAGAGAGAGAGCGAGAGCGTGAGAGAGCGAGAGAGAGCGCGCGAGAGAGCAGAGAGAGAGAGAGAGAGAGAGAGAGAGAGAGAGAGAGAGAGAGAGAGCGTGAGAGAGAGCGAGAGAGAGAGAGAGAGAGAGCAAGAGAGAGAGAGAGAGAGAGAGAGAGAGAGAGAGAGAGAGAGAGAGAGAGAGAGAGAGAGAGAGAGAGAGAGAGCAAAATGGTAATCTTAATTGATATATTGGTTTGCTTGTGTTTTTTTCTTTTCTGTTTCCCCCCTGAAGGGAAGCTTCTCCATTTATTGTAAAATTGCATGGGAATAAATTTTCATCCATGTTCTTGTAGTTTTGGTCAGCTTTAAAGAACAAGGAGCCACATTTTCACACAAGGCCTGAAAGGGGAGCAACACTCTGTAATTTAAAGATAGGCTGGCAAACCGCATTTTTCCTCTCTGTCTGACTGTTTTCCCCCTTTCTCCTCCACTGCATTCTGTTCAGTTGATGTATGACTAAATTCAGAGGCAATGGCCAAATAACTCTGAAATGCCAAAAGGCTCCCTTATTTGAAACCTATCTGCCCCATCAACTTTTGCAAGTTAAGCTTATTGAAATATCAGATTGTGTTTTTTGACACATTTTATAACTAGGTCGGGGCCTGGGGGAGGATAAAAAAATCCACCATCAGGTGGCATCATTATTAGGCCCAACTGAAATTTTGAATAGTTCTAATGAAGTCTATTACCTGTCTGTGGGTCTTGGTTGTCTTCAGATAGGGAATAAGGGGTTTGTACATGTCTGTTGCACACAATATAATATGTTTGTATGCATCCCAAGTCAGACATTCTAGAAATCATTTATCACCTCACAAGAGTTAATAGGTATATTGCACGTGCTTCATTTGCATTACAATGGCATGTCACATACTATGATTGACACATATTGTTTATTGGAGCTTGAATGGTTTATTCCTGGTGGTGATGGAGATATGTTTACAAGTTTTGCATTGAGTCTTCTGGCAGAGCTCAATGTGCTCCCCTGGGGTGATGCATCTTGCTCAGTGGGGTGCCTGTTTCAACCAAGGATTTCACAAAGTTTAGTGCGCTGTTTGAAAGCTGGAAAATAGCAAGCAAATCAGTTGATTGAAATAACTTGCCTTCTGAGGCATCATGGGCTGAGTAAAAATAAAGACTGGTCCCATGTGGATCAAAAAAAAGAAAAACAAGATTTTAAGAAACAACATTCTGAAAACTGATCAATTTCCTCCCGCAGTTGAATATAATAATCTAATAATAGGCTTTTCTCAAGGACAACGGCTAAGTATGGGTTGTGACCAAGCTAAGGATCTCATTAGACCAGTGTTTCCCAACCAGTGTGCCATGGCACACGAGTGTGCCGTGAGCGATCCTCAGGTGTGCCGTGGGAAATTGGGACCTCCAATACCCTTTCTTCCCCCTCCTGCCAAACACTTTTTCTTCTCCACTCGGGCTTCCTTCTTCCCAGCCTCGCTCTGCTCGCTTTGCCTCGCTTTGCTCTGGGGTGAGTCTGTGCAGTAGTGCCCGCACGGATCATGTCTTCCTCCCTTTCCCCTCCCCTCCTGAACACGCTCACGCTGCCCCCTCGGATCAAAATGGCAGCAGAAGCGGCAGTATAGAAGAAAAAGTAAGAGTTCGGCAGGAGGGGAAGAAAGGGGGCGAAGGGGAAAGAGGAGGAAGAGGTCTCTGTCGAAAGCTGGCACGGGCAAACTTGGACCTTCCAGGTGTTTTGGACTCCCACCTTCGAAACAGTTTCAGGTGTTACATATTTGTTGAAAATTTTGAACTCATATATTGACGTAACCAAGAGAAAATACTATAAGAATTTGGTAGGCATTGACCTTGAGTTTGGAAGTTGTAGTTCACCTATATCCAGAGAGCACTGTGGACTCAAACAATGTTATGTTATGTTGTTGTTTGTTTTCTATCCAGAATCCCAATGTTGGAAGGAGGCTCACCACTTTAAGGTCCCTAAAACAGGCATGGGAAAACTTTGGCCCTCTGGGTGCTTTGGACTTCAACTCCCACCATTCCTAGCAGCCTCAGGCCCTTTCCTCCCCCCCCTCAGCCACTTAAGCAGGAAAGGGCCTCAGGCTGTTAGGAATGGTGGGAGTTGAAGTGAAGTTTTCCCATGCCTGTTTTAGGGAAAAACTCCAAAACTCAAGGTCAATGCCTACCAAATTCTTATAGTATTTTCTCTTGGTTACGTCAATATATGAGTTCAAAATTTTCAACAAATATGTAACACCTGAAACTGTTTCGAAGGTTGGGCAACTGTGTCTTTAAATGATCTAGAGGCAGAGGTGGGCAGCGAAATGGCAATGTTTGCTGGTGATACAAAATTACCTTGTGTAGTGAAAACAAATGAAATTGTGCATAGTGCCAAAAAGACGTCTCCAAACTGTGGGGGTGGCCACTGAAGGTGCAAGCATGCCAAGTTAAGCAAGTATAACGTGTTACACATTGGGGCAAAACAAAATATTCTTCACATGTATGCTAACAGGAGGTGAATGACCAAGGAATACATTCGATTATGTTGGGTAACTTGGAAGAATATGAACCCAACTACATTGCCAAAAATGCAGTGTAGATGAGGTGTCCAAATGACACATCAAGGGTAATGCAGGTTAATCCGGGGTAAACTTTATAATGTAGTTTACATCTGGGTTAAAGAAAATTCCTGCAAAGATCTGGATCTTCCTTGAAGATGGACTCTTTGTGGTGTGGAGGATGAGGAGACAACCATCTGTTGTTGCCCCGCAGCAAATCTGTGCACCCCAGGCTCAGGCTGCTTGTGGAGATGGGATGACATTTCTACCCTACCTTTTCTGGTCCCTCTGCTCCCCCCCCCCCTTTAAAAAACCCATAGAAAGCCTCCATACCATTACAGGCAGCTCTGTGTTCTCTCAATCTGCTCTCAAAAACTGTGCCATGTTAACACTGAGCAGGATTAAGAGAATGGAGGCTTTCCACAAATCGGGGGGGAGAAGGTTGGCATGCTGTGATGTCAGCATGGCTGTGGGCAGTATGGTCTGCTCCTCTACCTCTCTCGGCATTACTTCGTGAATGAAGATTCTTAGGAAGGACTCATCCCACGCTTTTTACAAGCGCGTTGATGAATAAAAAGGCCAATCTGAGATAGGTAAGTTCGGTTGCAGAAAGCACAGCAGAAGGTCTCCTTGGGTGATGTTGTTTCCAAGTTGCGGTTCTTTCTGCGTTGTCGTTTCTCTTCGAGACTCATTCGGCGTGTCTTCTCAAAAGAGGCCGCAGCATTGTGGATAGTGTGTCTCCATGCGTCCAGATGTGAGGCCAGAGTGGACCATTGTTGATGATCAATCTGGCTGAGTCTGAGATGTTGTTTCAGGGAGTCCTTATATCTCTTTTTGGGGGCACCTCTCTTGCGCTGACCCGTGGCGAGTTCACCATAGAGTAGTATCTTTGAGATGCAGTGGTCCTCCATCCTAGAGACGTGCCCTGCCCAGCGCAGCTGTTTTCTCAATAGAATGGCCTCAGTGTTGGTGATCCCTGCTTGCTCAAGGACAGCAACATTCGTCACATAGTCGGTCCAGTGTATATTTAGGATTGTGCAAAGATAGCGCTGATGAAAGCGTTCGAGGAGTCGTAGGTGTTGGCGATAGGTGATCCATGTTTCAGAGCCATAGAAGAGAATAGACAGTACGATAGCTCTGTACACACTGATGTTGGTGCTTTGCCTCAGGTGCTTGTTGCTCCAAACTCTTTTGTGAAGCCTTCCAAATGCACTATATGCCTTTGCTAATCTGTAATCTATCTCTTTATCAATCGTGGCGTCTGAAGAGATGATGCTTCCTAGGTAGGTGAACTGCTGAACGGACTTAAGCACAGATTTGCCTATGCTGACGTGGGGATGATGGTGTTCTTCCTGTGGTGTGGGCTGGTAGAGGACTTCCCTTTTCTTCAAGCTGACTTCCAGCCCAAACAGCTCTGCTGCTGTTGCAAAGCAGGCTGTGAGGCGCTGCAGGGCTGCTTCTGAATGGGCGACAAGGGCAGCATCGTCAGCAAAAAGCAGCTCACGGACTAGATAGTTTAGAGTCTTAGTGCGAGCCCTCAGACGGCTTAAGTTGAACAAGCTGCCCTCAGTACGATAGCGTATATATATGCAGTCTTCTTCTTCGAAGTCTGTTGTAGCCCTTTGGAGCATCATGCTGAAGAAGATTGTAAATGGGGTTGGTGCAAGAACACAACCTTGTTTCACTCCGTTAGTTATTGGAAAGGGCTCTGAGAGAGCATCGCCGTATCTGACTTGACCACGCTGGCCCTCATGTAACAGGATAATCATTTTGAGATTATCTACCACTGAGATGACATAGGGAAGCCACGTGCTATGTAAACAGTTCTGGTGAACACCCCCCCCCCCCCAAAAGAAAAAAAGTGTGGCTTAAGAAAATGAAAAAAACAACAGTGAAAAAACTGGTCTTAATTAACATCTGTTTGAAAAGAAGGGTTTGGGCTTCATTAATTTAGATGAGTAGAAGTCTTGACGGTGCATGCATGTGTGTGTGTGTGTGTACAAAACTATAAATGCTACCGAAGTACCTGGAAGAGGCTGTATTCTTTCTTTACATTTTGTATCATAGGGGAAAGGAAGATTAGGAACATTTTATCTTTTTACAGAGATACAGGGACTCATTTTCCGAAGGAGCTTTGAAA
>JARBWK010000005.1:157643076-157662071 GCA_030556195.1 Anolis apletophallus | reverse complement strand
AAAGAATGCGATTCTGCTGACATTGGAGATTTGGGTCTCCATTGACAGCAGAGGGTCTAAATGGACACCCAGGCTTTTTACTGATGATGACGGGCATAATGCCTCGCCATCCAGGGTCAGCAGTTGGATTTCCCCATCACCCGGACGACCCAGCCAAAGAATCTCCGTCTTCGCCAGATTCATCTTCAACCTACTGGCTCGCAGCCATCCAGTAATGGCTTCAAGGCATAGATGGACATTATTGAGTACGGATTGGGTTTGTTAGCACCGTTCTGTTTTAATTTTTAAATAAATGATATTTGAATTTGAAAGAATGCCATAGACCAAGAATTATTGATAGGGAGATAAACATTTTTATATATGGATGATATAGTATTGCTATCCACCACCCCAGTCGGGTTAAGAGGTCCTGCAAAAACTTAGTCAATATTGTACTGAAAATGCCCTCAGTATAAACAAAGAAAAATCCAAATAATGGTTTTTGGTAAGAAAGCTAAGGTTTCCAACTGGCACCTTGACAGGCACAAAGTGGAGCTAGTGATGACATTTAAATACTTAGGCCTACATTTTGCGGCATCTGGGACATGGGCCCAACACCTAAAATTAAGTATTGCAAATGCTGATAATGCTGCACAGGCAATTCATAAATTATGTCATCACAATTACCCGGGATCCCTGTATCCCTGTTTGAAGGTTCTTAGGGCAAGGTGTTCCCCATTGCCTTGTACGAGCTGAAATATGGGGTGAGCAAGATCTTTCAATGGTAGAAAGATTTCAACTTCGCCACCTGAAAATTGGCTTAGGAGTGGAGAGATCATCCCTGTCAGCTGCAGTGAGCAGAGATGGGGTACCCTCAATTTCCACTGTAATCCTGAAGAGGCAGATCAATTGGTGGTACAAAACAAGACTAATGCAACCACACAGATTACCAGCGATATGCCTATTAGGACAAGAAAACCACAAGAGTGGTCATCATGGCTGAACAGACTTGGCCACATGGTCAGTAGTCTAGGTTTTGCACCCCACGGGTTAATAAATCTTGGGGCAAAAGTGTGTTCAATTGTATAACAAAAAGCTCTCGACATTGCTGAACAAAATGATCTAATGATCGTAGCACAAGTTAGGGCCACTCCATACCTGACTAAATTTAAATGTAACGTGGGCATGGAATCTTATATTTCCTTCATGCTACCACTATATATTAGAAAACTTTTTACCAGGGCTAGATTCGAGCAGCTCGACATTAAATCCAAGCTGGGGCGACATCAGAAAATTCCCTATATGAGGAGAATCTGTGGGTGTTGTGAGGTAGACGCAAAAGTGGAGGACTCCGAACATTTTTTCTTAAAATATCCCTACTACAAGAGTATTCGACTTTACCATCTAGAGCAGGGGTGGGCAATTTTTTTTTGAAGGGGCCACACGAGAGCCAAAAAATATTATGAACTACATTCTACGTAATATTAATTGAATTTCTTTAATAATAATAAAAAGGCACTACATTGAGTTTTTGATATATTAATAAGACTGATAAGAGTATGTTATGAGCAATGAAAAAGAGAGGTTGTCATAGGAAAAATGACATTTATCCACTAAAAGATTACAAAACAATGGTGAACAAAATGTGAACATTTGTATCATTTGTGATTCAATATATCAGGGGTCAGGAACCTTTTTGACTCAGAGAGCCATCAAAGCAAAATATTTGGAAATTTATTTCAGTGAGAGCCATATATTTTAAGACTGAATTCAACTAAAAGTGTGTATAATATGCCCCTGAATTTATTCATAATTGTCACGATGCAAGGACTCGGCCGGCCCCTTAATCACACACACAGAGACGGTAATCAGCTAACTATTTTATTGAAGAATAAACATATAAAAAGGCAATTGTCCAAAGATAAAAATATAGTCCAAAAGTAAAGAGTCTGTAGTATAATCCAAAGGCAAAGGTCTTGGCAAAAGCTCCGCAAATCCAAGCGGACCAAGAAACAAGATAAAGTTCAATGCAAGGTCACAAGAAACTTCTTGGCAAGGAATGAGCCGCAGCTTGACTCCGTGGTCCTTGGCTCGCTACACTTCACTAGGTTAGAAGTGGCCGAGGTACTGAGGATCCGTTCCCACGGATCCTATACTTAAACCTCACGGCGGCCCCCGGGACGCTCTAGGCTACGGCGGTAGTCTGTGCTATGAAACCTCGCGCTTCTCTGATGCTCTAGGCTGCGGTGCCAATCCCTCCTGCTGGAGTCGATGCTCCGTCTCCTATCAAAGCTCTGACCTTGCCTCCCAGCACCTGGCTCGCTATCTTCATGAGAGTCAAACTCCCCTTCGTCTTCCATGGCCTCCTCGCCCATGTTATCCCAAATTCTCTCCTGTGATCCGTACCCACCCGGTTTCTCATAACAATCATCGCTATCAGCACTTTCAGGATCAGCCTGACCTCCCCAGTTCCCATAGGCATCCGGCCAACCTTCATCCCAGGCCAAGCTCTCTGTGGGAGAGGAAGGTCCAGCTAGCGCATTAACCCCTTCCTCCATTTCTTCCTCAGCTGCAGCTGGCTCTAATGCAAGTGGGACCCCCGGTGCTGCCCCCTGCCCTCCAGGCACAAAAGAGAACTGGTGTGCTACAATAATAATAATGATGATGATAATATTCATTCAGCCTCTGCTAATAATAATAATAATAATAACAACAACAACAGGTTCCTAGAGTAGGAGGAAACCTCCAAAGGCATCCAGTCCAACCTCCTTCTGTCATAAGGGAAAAACACAAAGTATTCAGCCATCTTGAAACAAACTTGTCACACTGAACTTTCATGGGACCAACAGAAAGTACTGAAAGGGTTTGCTGGGCATTTACCTTGAGTTTGGGAGTTGTAGTTCTCCTACATCCAGAGAGCACTGTGGACTCAAATAATGATGGATCAGGACCAAACTTGGCACAAATCCTCAATTTGCCCAAAGAGGCAGAAGAGAAGAGAGGAGGAGGAAATGGAAGTGCCTCCCCCACGCACTCCGGCCTCGGCCTCACCCCTTTCCCGCTCTGGCCCCGCCCCCTCTCCCTCACGGCACTCCTCCTCCTTCCCTCTTGCGTTCAGGTGGTGGAAGGGGGAAGGAATGAAAAGTGGAAAGAGAGAGGGAAAGAGAGAGGGAGGGAAAGAAGGAAACAGGAAGACAGGAAACAGAAGAAGGGAAAGAGCGCCGAGGCAAGAGGGAGGGGGCAGCGTGCGAGGAGGTAGTGAAGGGAGGAGGAGGAGGGTGAAGGCATGCTCTTGCTCCTGGCCGCTCCTCCTCTTCTCCCCCCTCCCTTCCCTTCCCCTCTGCGCTGCTGGCCTGCCTGCCTGCCTGCTTCTTCCGTTTGCTTCTTCAACATGTAGCCACCCCAATGGGAATTCGCCTCCCTCTCTTCAGGACAAAACCTTGAGGGAGCCAAGGGCCGGACATCATCGGCTGCCAGGCTGCATGTGGCCCGCAGGCTGCATGCGGCCCGCGGGCCGCAAGATGCCCAGTTCTGATCTAGAGCCTCTGCTGGAGAATCATACTCATCTAGAGAATAAAGAGAAATTGCACATTCTCCTACAGGGTTCAGATAAAATTATATTCTAAAACTGACCCTTTTTACGTAAAAAGCACTGGCCATCCACGAGAAGATGGAAGCAGAGAGCTGTGATATTACTGCCATCAAAAAAATTCAAATTTAAAATTTTAATATGGATATGCCGCTAGTTTTACTTACCCTTGCCCCCGCTCACATTTTATTCTAAGGAAATAATTAATTTTCAATATTTTAATCTTGTAATTTCGCAATCTTTTAAACAAAATAAACCCCCTGCAGTTAGGAGTGGGAGTGGGCTGACAGGACAGTAGGTCGGCATGCTTTGCCTTCATATATGCATTTATTGTATGTATGGGTAAGTGTATATATTTTGTATGTTTTGATATGGTCAAAATTGACTAATCAATAAAGAATTGTTGTGGCATTGCCTTCACTCACTGATATTGGGCTATTGGGTGAGTGTCAGTGTGATATGGTGGTTCGGGTATTGGACTAGGACTTTGGAGACTAGAGCTCAAATCTCTGTTCAGTCATATAAAATTAATGAGTGACCTTGAAGAAATTATTATTTTTTCACTCTCAGAGAAAGGCAAAAGCAAATCCTCCTCTGAATAAATCTGGACAAGAAAAGACTATGCACCGGGAAGTGGCGCAGCTGGCTAAATGTCAGCTGCACAAGATCTCTCCGACCAGTAGGTCATGAGTTCGAGGCCTGCCAGGGTCGAGGTGGGTGCTCGAACTTTAAGTGTAGTCTGCTGTCGACCTTTGCAGCCTGAAAGACAGTTGCATCTGTCAAGTAGGAGATAAAGGTACCACATTAAGTGGGGAGGCAAATTTTGACTGAATTATGAGGCCATTAAAGAACTCCAGGAATGCTGAGAAATGCGGAAGGAACAACAAGGGACGCTGGGAACGCTGAAAGATGAGGAGTGCGTCAGCTCCCCCTGGTGGCCAGAGTTTGCCTCTGTTCGTCTACGTGTGTGTATTGTGGAAAAACGGCAGGGATTGTCTGCTAAGTATGTGTACCTGTAATCCGCTCTGAGTCTCCTTCGGGGTGAGAAGAGCGGAATATATATAAAGTAAATAAAATAATAAATAGGTTTGCCTTAAAGAAAAAGGTAAAAGTTTCCCCTTGACATTAAATCTAGTCGTGTCAGACTATGGAGGTTGGTGCTCATCTGCATTTCTAAGGCGAAGAGCCGGCGTTGTCTGTATTCATTTATTTATTTATTTGTCACGTTTCTATACCGCCCCTCTCAGCCCGAAGGCAACTCGGGACGGTTTACACAGGCAGTCTCTGCCCTCAATACAACACAAGCAACAAGGCACCCTCCCCCCAAAACCATATAATAACAAATTAGATGTCTCCTGTAGATGCCTCCAAGGAGGCGTCTGTAGATGCCTCCAAGATCATGTGGCTGGCATGACTGCATGGAGTGCCATTAATTTCCCACCAAAGGAGTACCTATTAATCTACTCACATTTGCATGTTTTCAAACTGCTGGGTTGGCAGAAGCTGGGGCTAACAGCCAGTGACCACAACACAAAA
Organism: Anolis apletophallus; assembly: GCA_030556195.1. Taxonomy (NCBI): domain Eukaryota; kingdom Metazoa; phylum Chordata; class Lepidosauria; order Squamata; family Anolidae; genus Anolis; species Anolis apletophallus. Next base: position 157,656,967 of record JARBWK010000005.1, on the reverse strand, counting down.
ACCTTCAACTTAAGTTTGGACAGCAAACTGTCAGTGAAAACTAACACAGAAACCTTAAATTTTCAAAAAAGGAATTTCACCAAAATGAGAAAAAATAGTAAAGAACAAACTAAAAGGAACAGTAAAAAAATCAAATCCCTCCAAAATGCTTGGAAACTGTTTAAAAATACTTTAAAACAAGCCGAACTAAAATGCATTCCTAAAATAAGAAAGAGGCCGGGAAAGACATCGGCATGGCTTACAAATGAAGTAAAAGATGTGATTGGAAAGAAGAAAAACTCATTTAAGAAATGGAAGGCTCTTCCTACTGAGGAGAACAGAAAGGAACACAAGCTCTGGCAAACTAAATGCAAAGCAACCGTCAGGAAAGCCAAGAGAGATTTTGAGGCACATATAGCTAAGAATATTTAAAAAAATAGCAAAAACTTCTTTAAGTACATCAGAAGCAGAAACCCAACTAGAAAAGCAGTTGGGCCACTTGACGAAAAATGGTAAGAAAGGGACGATAAGTGAAGACAAGGAGATTGCTGAGCGGCTAAACGACTTCTTTGCCTCCATTTTCACACAGGAGGACAGACAACATATGCCTGCAGCTGAGTCAGTTTTTTCAGGGAGGGAATTAAATGAATTAAACCAGATAGAGATAAACAAGGAAGATGTTCTCACATGCCTTACTAAACTAAATGTCAACAAATCACCAGGGCCAGATGGCATCCACCCCAGAGTTCTTAAGGAACTCAAGTGTGAAATTGCTGAAATTCTAGCCAAAATATATAACCTTTCTCTAAGATCAGGCACTGTACCCGAGGACTGGAGGGACGCAAATGTAACTCCGATCTTCAAGAAAGGATCCAGGGGTGATCCAGGAAATTATAGGCCAGTTAGTCTAACCACAGTTCCAGGCAAAGTGATGGAAACCATTATTAAAGAAAAATTACTAAGCACATAGAAGAACAGGCATTGCTGAAGGAAAATCAACATGGTTTCTGCAAAGGCAAATCATGTCTTACTAACTTGTTAGAATTCTTTGAGGGTGTAAATAAACACATAGATAAAGGGGACCCAGTCGATATTGTTTACCTTGACTTTCAAAAGGCTTTTGACAAAGTCCCTCACCAAAGGCTCCTAAATAAGCTCTTCAGCCATGGAATCAGGGGACAGGTCTTGTCCTGGATTGGAACCTGGCTAAACTGTAGGAAACAAAGGGTGGTAATAAACGGACATTTCTCTGGGTGGAAAGAGGTGAGAAGTGGCGTACCCCAAGGTTCAGTTTTGGGTCCGTTACTTTTTAATTTATTCATTAATGACCTGGATGTAGGAGTAAATTCTGAGGTAGCAAAGTTTGCAGACGACACTAAATTGTTCAGGGTAGTTAAAAATGAAACTGATTGTAAAGAGCTCCAGAAAGATCTCTCGAAATGGAGTGAATGGGCAACAAAGTGGCAAATGCATTTTAACCTAAACAAGTGTAAAGTCATGCACATCGGGGCAAAGAACCCCAACTACACCTACCAATTGATGGGATCAAAGCTTTCCGAGACAAACCAGGAAAGGGATCTTGGGGTTTTGGTGGACAGCTCAATGAAGATGTCAACCCAGTGCGCTGCAGCAGTGAAAAAAGCAAATTCTATGCTTGGCATGATCAGGAAGGGAATCGAAAATAGGTCGGCAAATGTTGTATTGCCTCTCTACAAATCGATGGTGAGGCCACATCTGGAGTACTGTGTACAATTCTGGTCACCGCACCTCAAGAAGGATATAACGGAACTGGAAAAGGTACAAAGAAGGGCAACAAAAATGATCCAAGGGATGGAGCAGCTCCCTTATGAAACCAGGTTGCAACGCCTTGGTCTTTTCAGCCTTGAAAGACGGCGTCTAAGAGGTGACTTGGTCGAAGTGTATAAAATCATGCATGGGATAGAAAAGGTGAATAAAGAAAAAATATTTTCTCTGTCACACAACACTAGGACTAGGGAGCACTCCCTAAAGCTCCAAGGCAGGAAAGTTAGGACTAATAAGGGGAAATATTTCTTCACCCAGAGGGTCATTGGGTTATGGAACTCACTTCCAGAGGAGGTTGTGACAGCTGTCAGCCTGGACAGCTTCAAGGCAGGATTAGACAGATTCATGGATACCAAGGGAATCAGTGGTTACTGAAATGGACATCCAAGTGCCACCTCTGTGTTGATGGAGGCAGGCAGGATTTTCCCCGGGTACTGGTTGTGGGGGGTTGGGAGCAGGTGAGGGTTTTGCCCTCCTTTCTGCTAGAGATCCCTGTGTACAACTGGTGGGCCACTGTGTGACACAGAATGCTGGACTAGATGGGCTGAGGCCCGATTCAGCATGGCTCTTCTTATGTTCTTATGTTCTAGCTCACCTTGCTCCCCAGATTTGAACCGACAACAATTCGGTCAGCAAGTTCAACAGCTCAGTGGTTTAACCGGGGGCTCCTAGGTTTGCCTTAGGAGCACTATAAGTCAGGAATGACTTGAAAGCACATAGTAATGACAAAACCTCATTTTAACACCATCTTTCTATATAATCCATATTATTAGGTAGGATCACAGAAAATAGCAATCTTACTTGTTGGTTTTCTTTCTTTGCAATGCCATTCAGCCAGTTGTCCATTCATCAACAAAAAACTACTTGAAATGTGGAGAACTCTGGTGCTCATGTGACCAAATATATAGGGTTTTAAAAAAACAAATTACCCACATCTTCCCAAAAAGTGAAATGGGCAAAAAGTGGCATGAGAAGGAGCAGAAAGCAGGGGCAGACAAGAGTTTTCTCTTTCACCCTGGACATTCCACAAATATATCAACCTCACTTGCCTAGTTTCCAACAGATCTCACAACCTCTGGGGATGCCTGCCATAGATGTGGGAGAAATGTCAGGAGAGAATCAGGCCTGGATTAACACCTTTTTGCACATTAGGCCACACTTTGGAATTACGCCCCCTTTAAGCCAACCTCTAAAGCCCCCCACCGCCACACCACTCAGACCCACACTTGGCTGGCTTTCGCCATGGTGCCTCCAGAGCAGAAGAGAAAGGCGAGTAGGCACCATCCCGCCACCTCCAAGTTCTCTATTCTCAACGGCTGGAAAGCTCCACTGTGCTCTGAAGGTCTCCTCGGGAGGCTTGGGGAGAGTGCAGCGGGTGCAAACTTGATGCGCACGAGAGGGGGGGGGGAGAGATGTCTACTTGGCGTGTGCTCCCGCAGAACAAGGAAGGATTCAGGTTGGGGTTTGTGCAGCTTTTGTTCAGCTGCTCCCAAAGGCAGGAGAGCCAAACCCTGGCCTTGATCCTTCCCTCCCTCCCGCGGCTCCCTTTGGCCAAGCAGCCCCCCCCCCCCGGTTTGGTCCGAGAGCGCAGGAGCCAGCCTGGGTTGGTGTGGTCTCGTGCTGGGGAACTGGGAGAGGTCCACCCAAGCAACGCCCTTTCTCTCCCCTCTCCCTCCCTCCCTCCCTCTCTTCCTTCTTTTTTTTTTTTAAATATATTTATTGGAGTTTATCTTAAACAGGAAAAGTGGGGGAACAATTTTCAGTATAGGACAGTAGGAACAAAGGGGGGACAGAGAGGAGAGTGGGGGTTAGGTTCGGGGAGGAGGGGGGGGTGAGGGGGGGCAGACTAAAGGAGGGAGGGGGGGTGGTAGTACCGGGGGAGGAAAAGCGGGAGGGGGGGGCAATGTTTGTAGGCTTCCGGCACTACTATATAGTCTCATTTACACAGTCCTTGTGAAGGGAAGAGAGGGGAGAGAGGGGGAAGAGGGGGGTAAGGGGTTGATCCTCTTCAGCAGTTGTTGTAGGGGGCCAATTGACCTCTTGGGAGGTCTAGCCCATTTTGTCCTTATTAGTCTCTTTCCGCTCTGTCGAAAGTCTTGGGAGCAGAGGGCCATTGTCTCTGGGTCCGAGCGGTGAGTGTTGACCTTTAGAATATTTCATGTCTTTGAGGAGGTCTGGTCCTCCCGGGTCTTCATGTATGCCAGGACTGGTGTCCAGTCCGTCTTTTTTATAGGCCCACCTGCCGTCTCGCTCATATGGTAAGAGAGCCTGTCCATACTCATGACATCCCATACTTTGGCCTCCCAGTCCTCGAGGCGTGGTACGTTTTTTGGCCTTCCAACTCCTCGCGTAAGCCATCCTTGCTGCCGTAGTCAGGTATATAAACAGACGTTCCGAGTTCTCTTCCCGCAATTCCTCTTCTGACAACAGTCCCAGCTTTCCGGTTTTCTTTCAAGTGTGACGCCAAGAGCTTTCTGGATGCCATTGTGGATGTCTTTCCAATAGGCTGTGGCTTCTGTGCAGGTCCACCACATATGGAAGAAAGTTCCAGGGTGCCTCCCGCACTTCCAGCACGTCGATTTCGCCTCTTTGTACATCACCCCCAACTTCTGTGGTGTCATATACCACCGGAAAAACAGCTTATACCAGTTTTCTGTTAGATCTGTGGCATAAGTGATCTTCAGCTGTTTCCTCCAGATCTTTTCCCATTCATATAGGCTGATGGGGCGTCCTATATTCTGTGCCCATTTGATCATACAGGCTTTTACCGTTTCGGTCTCCGTAGCCCATTCCAACAACTTTTGATAGGCTCTCGTGACCAGTTTTCGTTCCTTTCGTAGAAAGGTCTTCCAGAAGGACTCCTTCTCCTCAAACCCGATCTGTTCATCCTTTTTGTACCAGGACCTGACATGGAGGTATTGTAGCCATGTGAGCCGGTCATATTGGCTTTGCAGTTGGGCTAGCGGTTTCAGGCTTCTCCTCCCCTCCACCTTGGTGGTGAGTTCTTCGTATCTTGGCCATGCCTTCCATCCCAGGATACTTTTTTGATGTGCTTCCATGGGAGAGACCCAGAGGGGGGTCTTCACGAAGAACCTCTCCTTGTATCTCTCCCATATCTGCAGGAGCGCTGCTCTCAGAGGGTGTTTCTTAAATGTGGGATCCGATCTTGTGCTCCCATACCATAGGTAGCCGTGCCAGCCCATTTTAAGGTCAAATCCTTCCAGCGCCAAGACGTCCTCTCTAGCTAGAGCGATCCAATCTTTCACAAAGATCAGCCCGCACGCGTCATGGTACAGCTTCAGGTCCGGAAGCCCCAGGCCCCCCCTTTCCTTTTTGTCTATCAAGACCGCATACTTGATCCTGGCTTTCTTGGAATCCCACAGGAAGCTGAGGATGTCTTTTTTCCAGGCCGCGAAGACAGCGCTTGACCTGAGGACCGGGATATTTTGGAACAAGTATAGCAGCCGAGGGAGGATGTTCATCTTAACAGCCGCTATCTTGCCCATAAGGGAGAGGTTGGCGCTTCTCCAATTCCCTAGGTCGGACTGGATTTTTTTCCAGAGCGCCTCATAATTATTTTTGATTAGCAGGCTGTTCTGGGCGGCTATCTGGATACCCAGGTACTTGAGCGACTTGGAGATTTGCATTCCTGACATGGAGCCCAGCATTTCCTGCCGGCTCCTAGCCATGTTTTTCGTTAAAATTTTTGTCTTTCCCCTGTTTATTTTTAGTCCCGCTAATGCGCCAAATTGTTCAATCTCCGCCAGCCACAGATGTACGGACCTCTCTTCCTTCTTTACTTGCTTTCTTTCTTTCCTCCTACTTGCCTCCTTCTCCTCCTTCTCCCCTCCCTCCCACCGCCCTCTCCCGGACTCTGCCGCTCGGCTCTGGCTGCAGGAATTTACAGCCTGCCGCCAGAGGAGCCCGGCGAGTTGCCATGAAGATGGCTTCCCCGGGAACCAGGAGGTCAGGCCAGCCAGAGACCCGCGGGCAAATCAATGGCTCAATGCGAGGGCCCTGCCACAGCCCAGAGAGCGAGAGACGGAAAGGATGGAGCAGAGACTTTGCCGGGAGAAGGAGTGAGGAAGGGCTTGAGAAAGGGGGAAAGAGGGGCGCGGACCAGTTTTGGGGGGGATTTTTGGTCCGTGATCTGCACCCCCCCCCTCGGCTTGCACCACTAGGCCATGGCCTAGGTTGGCCTTATGAGTAATCAGGGCACGGAGAAAACGTTTCTGGAAAATGGCCTTTCAGCCCCGGAAAACTCACAGCAATCCAGTGATTCCAGCCATGAAAGCCTTCGACAACACATAAAGCAGGGACTGCTTGTTATTTCGGTAAATGTGATGTAAAGTATTTCACATGATTTATTTTGTATTTTCTTCCTCTCTCCAAACGATCTGCAAAGAGTGCTGTCTTCTTGATTACTCTGTTTCATATACTAGAAAAATGATATTATTGCTCAGACTGGATAAAAAACAAAGTCCGGGCAGCAAACAATAAATAAATCAACAGGAATCTCACATACTTGGGCACGATTGTTCTTTATTATTGCAGCTACAGCGATGGCAGAACTCCGATCTCTGCATTGGCCCAACCAAAACACACAGCCAAGGCAGGCATGTGTACCATAGTGCTACGGGACAACAAACAAAATAATTACCTAATCGAAGGCAAATGGGATAGGATTTTTCTCCAACTGGTGTTGTGAAATGCGAACACCCAGGAAGGGCATTAAGATTTATGCTGGTAAACAAGGATAAAATTAATGGTGTAGCTGGAGAGGGCTTCACAGCTGTCACTGTACTGTATAGAGTCTTTTTGGAGCATTTTGCGATGAAAGAAAATAATTTAAATATCTCTTATTCTAGGGGAAAATGAGACCATCAGAATCATAGCTGAGAATTCACGATTCAAGGCCCAGGTGTGTCATAAGTGTAACTACAGCGTATCTGATTGGGGGAAAAAATCCAGGCATGGGTGCACAGCAGGTATTATACTGCAAGTCATTAGCACAATGTTTTCAAAATATCAGATCCAAAGGTGATGCCATCTTGGTTAGAAGATAGTGATTCTAATTGAAGTGATTCTAGTGCAGTGTTTCTTTCGTCTTACACCTTCAACCGAAGGCCTCTTCGACACTGACATATCTCCGCATTACTTTGCGAACAAAGATTCTTAGGAAGGACTCATCCCACGCTTTTTACAAGCGCGTTGATGCTTTGTTCGACCGCATCGGAAGATGCCCGTTGGCCGCGGCTAGCCAACCAGGTAGATGGAGATGAGCTTTTGTTAGGCCACTTTTTCTAGGCCTCTCTCCATATGGAGCAAGCAGTGCTCTCCTTTAAAAAGGCTGCTTGGTCGTTCAGGATGCTGCCGAACAAGACTGTCATCTCCTGGGTCAGTCTCAAGCGACCAAAGTCCTGAACCGCCTGCATGCAGGGTTGGGTCTGCGGCTACCAGTGCATCTTTATACCTGCCAATACTATGGGGACTCTGCACCATCAATTTCAATGGTAAAAAAGTGGTTTGCTGAATTTCGTTGTGGCCGTACAAGCACGGAAGGTGCCGAACGTTCTCGATGTCCAGTTGAGGTCTCTACACCCGAAACTATGGGGGAAAAATCACGTTATGGTGTTGGCTGATCGGAGATTGAAAGTGCGAGGGATTGTGGTAGCCATGGGCATCTCACACGGCTCAGTGGTTTCAATTTTAAATGATCACTTGGGTATGAGAAAGCTTTCCGCAAGATGGGTGCTGCATTTGCTCACAATCGACCACAAACACAATCGTGTGACAATTTCGCAGGAGTGTTTGTCATTGTTCAACCGCAATATGGACGGGTTTTTGTGCAGTTTTGTAACTGTGGACGAAACGTGGATCCACCACAACACACCAGAGACCAAACAGGAGTCAAAACAGTGAGTTTCTCGGGGTGAATCTGCGCCAAAGAAGGCCAAGGTGGGTTTGTCAGCCAATAAAGTCATGGCAATCGTTTTTTGGGATGCACGCGGTATAATCCACATTGACTACCTTCAAAAGGGCAAAACAATCCATGGCGAATATTATGCCAACTTATTGGGTCGAGTTAATGAGGATTTGAAGAAAAAAAATGACCGCATTTGGCCAAGAAAAAAATTCTTTTGCACCAGGACAATGCAAGGGCGCACACATGTGCAGTTTCCATGGCAACAATCTATGAATTGGGATACAAATTGCTCTCTCATCCACCCTATTCTCTGGATTTAGCCCCTGAGTGACTATTTCTTGTTTCCAAACCTGAAGAAATGGCTCGGCAGAAAGAGATTTGGCTCCAACGATGAAATCATCTCACAAACAAATACGTATTCTGATGACCTCAACAAATCTTATTTTTTGGAAGGGATTAAAAAAATTGGAGAAATGTTGGACAAAATGTATAGAGCTCAAAGGAGACTACGCTGAAAAATAAAATAATTTTTATCCAAAAACCTGTGTTTCATTCAAAAAGTCACTGACTTATTGACCCGCCCTTGTAGTAAAGCATATTCAGCCATTGACATCCTTTGATGTGGAGAGGAAGAGAAAACAGATTTGAAATATTGGGTGGCAGAACTAGTAATCAGTAGGCTTGTTTGACAGAAATACACCTGTGTAATAGAGACATAGATGTTTAAAAGTGCACAGCTATTCTTAACTTTGCTCCAGAAATGTCTTTGAATATCTGGAAATAGATATGTAAATAACTAGTTTGCTAAGGTCTCCGACAAATTTTGTGCGGCTGCAGCTCCCTATAACTTGAAAGACACAATCTTTTGTGGTAGTTTGAATGATTGGGTCTGTTCTTTTAGAACCAGTTTTCCAACTACATTTAGTAGACTACAAAAATAGAGTCTGCTGAAATGGTAATTAAATAACATGCATCTAAAGAATCTCTGGGCTTGAAAGATGGTCTCAGGACATTCCCTGCTCAGTAGTGATCACTTCACATACTATGAGGGGATTAGATCAGAAATCTACCAGATCTTAGGTCCATTCCAGATGGAATCCGGGGATCTGGTGGGTTGGAACTATAGTCCTGTGGGGCATTGGATGGGATGGGAAAAAGATTACTATATTTTCTGGCGTATAAGACTACTTTTTAACCCGAGAAAATCTTCTCAAAAGTCAGGGGTTGTCTTATACGCGGGAGTCGTCTTATACACCATGCGTTGTCTTATATGCTGGGAGTCATCTGCTTAGCTCTCTGTTCATCTCACCATGAGGGAAACTCCATCCATCCCTGATGCCAATGAGAAACAGGATCCTAACTTGACCACTTTTCAGCCGATTAGGAAAGGGAGAAGGGTCTCTGAATGGCTGTCAAAGGGGAAGTAGTAGCATCGTCACACAGTCCAAACGTCATGCCAGGAGGAAAACAGGATAAATAGAGTTGTCAGTTCTTACGCCAAACCAGGAGGAATGTAAACGAAGCAGCGAAATAAAGTCAATCCAGAATCCAAAACGAAGAAGCAGGGAAATCTAGCACAGAAGGGATTTAAGGTGGTGCAGCCAAAAGCAGGACACAAAGATGCGGAAGCCCAAGAAATACAACACCAAGATCCAGAATTCCATGTCCACAGTCAGTCCAACGATCAGTCCAGCAGCAACCCAGCACAGAAGGCAATGGCCTGGATAACAAGAACAATGCCTTGCCAGCTGCAAGGAATGGTTAATTGCAAGCCCTCTTTATTCAGTTCTCCTCAGGGCTTGATTGCACCAACATCCCTTCCCCATTTCCTTCAGCTACCAGGATATCCTCCCGTGCCGCCCTTTGTCTTTCTCTCCAAGCGATCCATCTCCTGCGCCGACTCAACTCTCCCCAACAGTCCCCATGAGACCCATTCCCAGCACTCCAACTTCCATCTCCCGTGAACTCTGCAAACGAATCACTGCTAGTGGGTTCCAAGCAGACATCCTGTATTTGTTGCACCTTAGTCCAATCCATCTCATTAGAGTCTCCTTCAGTACTCTGTGGACCCTCATCCATACCTCCTGATGACTGCTCCTCGTCCCCACTCCCATCATCCTCAGAAAAACCCAGAAACGTTTCATCCCCAGAAGAATCGCTAAGTATTTGCCTCCGTCTCTTGCTCCTCATCCGGATCTTGCTCACAAGTAGACTGTTTGGCCTTTCTAGCTACAGACTCCTCTCTCTCAACCTCAGGCTCAACTACAAGAAAAGCCACTGTTGCAAAAAGATTTTGCATTTGGCTTACGACTAATGGCATACCGTTCATTTAATCTCCTTTTTTAACCTAGAGCTATCATTGTGATCTTCATAGTTGAGAAATAGAAATATATTCCAAGGCAGATTTTAAAAAGGTCACTAAAGGGATATGGATCTTATCATATAGTAATGATACAGGTAATAGAATTGAAGCCCTTCAATTGAATTGATTTCTACCACTTGGTCCCACTTTCTCTCGACATTACTTCGCAAACGAAGATTCTTAGGAAGGACTCATCCCACGCTTTTTACAAGTGCGTTGATGACTAAAAAGGTCAATCTGAGATAGGCCAGTTCGGTTGCAGAAAGCACAGCAGAAAGACTCCTTGGGTGATGTTGTTTCCAAGTTGCGGTTCTTTCTGTATTGTCGTTTCTCTTCGAGACCCATTCGGCGTGTCTTCTCGAAAGAGGCCGTAGCATTGTGGATAGTGTGTCTCCATGCCTCCCGATGCAAGGCCCGGGTGGACCATTTTTGGTGATCAATCTGGCCGAGCCTGAGATGTTGTTTCAGGGAGTCCTTATATCTCTTTTTTGGGGCGCCTCTCTTGCGCTGACCCGTGGAGAGTTCACCGTAGAGTAGTATCTTTGGGAGGCGGTGGTCCTCCATCCTAGAGACGTTCCCTGCCCAGCACAGCTGTGTTCTCAATAGCATGGCCTCAACGCTGGTGATCCCTGCTTGCTCAAGGACAGCAACATTAGTCATGTAGTCAGTTCAGTGTATATTTAGGATTGTGCGAAGACAGCACAGATGAAAGCGTTCGAGGAGTCATAGGTGTTGGCGATAGGTGACCCATGTTTCAGACCCATATAGGAGAATAGACAGTATGATAGCTCTGTACACACTGATTTTGGTGCTTTGCCTCAGGTGTTTGTTGTTCCAGACTCTTTTGTGAAGCCTTCCATATGCACTATATGCTTTGCTAATCTGTGATCTATCTCCTTGTCAATCTTGGCGTCTGAAGAGATTATGTTTCCCAGGCAGGCGAACTGCTGAATGGACTTAAGCACAGATGTGCCTATGCTGACGTGGGGATGATGGTGTTCTTCCTGTGGTGTGGGCTGGTAGAGAACTTCCGTTTTCTTCAGGCTGACTTCCAGCCCAAGCCGCACTTTAGTTAGATGAAATTTAGTAGCTCACAGAGTTGATTATTTCATCTATACTGCCCTAATGTCTCTTCTCAGCCACAACAGAACTTTAAGACAAGTTTGTGACAACATATTTTGTTATTATTGTGATGAAGCTAAATTTAGCTTCACAAGCACAGTCCCCCAGTAAGGACATTTTTGCTACTTAGAGATTGGAAAGTTTACTTTTTTGGACTACATCTCCCAAAATTCTCCAGCCAAGATGAAAAGTGGGAGATTCCATGAGCTGTTGGGGAGACAAAAAAGAAAATCTTTCGCCAGCTCCAGCACTAGATTTTTTTAAAGCTATCATGGTCAATTCACTAGTTTCCTTATAAATCTTGGGAATCATATTCCTTAATTGCAGATCAGCAACGGCACAGGTTATTAGTTATGGGTGATAAGTTCATTAATTCCCCCACATTAAAACTTTACTGCCGTAGGATTTAGCTCAGTATCACTCCATTAGCTGCCAACTGGAGCCCTGATCCTAAACATCAGTGTCAGCGTATCTACCAGCAGTGCCAGCAAGAAGACGGTGCTGAACGATGTGACAAAGTCATTGCTATTATCACATGGTCCATGAAAATATTGTAAATGTTTGATCTATTGGGGCAAGTTGGGTTATGCTTTTTTTTTATATAAAAAAGCATTAATTTAAATTATGTCTCAGTTAAAATACCCCCATATTAAAAAAGAGCTTCAATTGATTACTAGGGGTGGTTGATCCATAAAAGATTGTTTCTAAACTTGTTGGGGGGGGGGGATTTTCATTGATGGGTCGAAATAGAAAGTATGCCGAATTTTTTTTCAAAAAGTTCGTAATTGAAACATAATAAATAACAAATTTCGTTATTATTACGTTATTTGTTCCACACATGCGCTGGCCAGAGGAGAGTGGAGGGTGCTGCCTGCACTCCCCTCTGGCCAGCTGACACCCAAACGGGGGTTAAAGATAACCCTTGTTTGGGTCTCAGCTGGCGAGAGGAGGGTGCCAGGCTGCACCCTCTACCCTCCTGTCACCATCTGACACACAAACGAGGGTTATCTTTAACTCCTGTTTGGGTGTCTGAAGGGCGCCTTAGGTCCAATGTGGAGGGGAGCCAATCCACTGCAAAGTGAGTGTTTTGACTCAGGTTGCAGCAGATTGCCTTCCCCTGCGTTGGATCCATCGCAGGGAAAGAAAAATCTGCTGCAAAGTGAGTCCAAACACTCACTTTGCAGCGGGTTGCCTTCCCCTGCGTTGGAGCATCCACACCTCTTTCCCTGCTAAGAAAGAAGGAATCCAACCCGGGTTAAAGGGAACACGGGTTGGATTGTGAGTTCGCAGGGGCAAAGGGAGGCGATGCCTTCCTTCCCCTCTGCCAGCCCAGAAACCAAAGCGCGTTCCCTCGCGTGTCAGATGGCACCCTCCTCTCGCCAGCCGAGACCCATACAGGGGTTAAAGATAACCCCCGTTTGTGGGTCAGATGGCGACAGGAGGGTGGAGGGTGCAGCCTGGCACCCTCATCTCGCCAGCCGAGACCCAAACAGGGATTAATGATAACCCCTGTTTGTGTGTCAGATGGCGACAGGAGGGTGGAGGGGCAGCCTGGCACCCTCCTCTCGCCAGCCGAGACCCAAACGGGGGTTAAAGATAACCCCTGTTTATGTATCAGATGGCGACAGGAGGGTGGAGGGGCAGCCTGGCACCCTCCTCTCGCCAGCCGAGACCCAAACGGGGGTTAAAGATAACCCCTGTTCATGTATCAGATGGCGACAGGAGGGTGGAGGGGCAGCCTGCACCCTCCTCTCGCCAGCCGAGACCCAAACGGGGGTTAAAGTTAACCCCTGTTTATGTATCAGATGGCGACAGGAGGGTGGAGGGGCAGCCTGCACCCTCCTCTCGCCAGCCGAGACCCAAACGGGGGTTAAAGATAACCCCTGTTCATGTATCAGATGGCGACAGGAGGGTGGAGGGGCAGCCTGGCACCCTCCTCTCACCAGCCGAGACCCAAACGGGGGGGTTAAAGATAACCCCTGTTTATGTATCAGATGGCGACAGGAGTGGAGGGAGGGCAGCCTGCACCCTCCTCTCGCCAGCCAAGAGCCAAACGCCAGCCGGGGTTAAAGATAACCCCTGTTCATGTATCAGATGGCGACAGGAGGGTGGAGGGGCAGCCTGCACCCTCCTCTCGCCAGCCGAGACCCAAACGGGGGTTAAAGATAACCCCTGTTTATGTATCAGATGGCGACAGGAGGGTGGAGGGGCAGCCTGGCACCCTCCTCTCGCCAGCCAAGACTCATGTATCAAACGGGGTTAAAGATAACCCCTGTTCATGTATCAGATGGCGACAGGAGGGTGGAGGGGCAGCCTGCACCCTCCTCTCGCCAGCCAAGACCCAAACGGGGGTTATTTTTAACCAGTGTTTTGGTGTCATCTGGCGAGAGGAAATGCTGCCTTCCACTCTCCTCTTGCCAGCTGACAACCAAAGGCGGAAATGACCTAATAACGTGCCCTTTACATAAATGGCTGACCCGGTTTCGATTTAGAAAGGTCACTTCCGGGTTGGACGACGAGGGTCAATATAGGATCAAAATAATTTCAAATACGAAAAATTAACAAAAATCAAAGTATTACGGCCAGAGATATCCACCCCTATTGATTACTTCAATTGTAAGAGCATATTTAGATTGAAAGGTCCTTGCGGGAGAGTTACCTCTTTTGTATATTCTGTAAAAGGCCATATGGATTGCAGT
>JARBWK010000005.1:157613076-157638076 GCA_030556195.1 Anolis apletophallus | reverse complement strand
ATTATGGGATTTGTAGTACTTTCCAAGACTTTGGTTCCCACAGACCACTGAGGCCACCAAAAAGGACCAATACAGACCACACTCAGCACACACAGCCCCCATGACCCACTCTACGTCCTGGTGCAGTTCGGAGGAGGGTGGGCCATGGATGATGGGACTTGAAGTGCCTCTACTCACTTCCCAAGTCCGCTGCAACCCTCATCCAATCACTGATCGAGACCAAACTTGCCATACATAACCCCCATGACTGCCTTCACGTCCTGGTGAGGTTTGGGGAGGACTGACAATGGATGATGGGATTTGTAGTACTTTTACACCCCTCTGTTCCCACAGACCACTGTGGCCCCCAACAAACACCGAGGAAGTCCACACTTGGCACACAGAGCCCCAGTGACCCACTCTACATCCTACTGAAGTTTGGAGGGGGACAGAACATGGATGATGGGACTTGCAGTACCTTCCTTCACTTCCCAATCCTGCTACAAACCTAATCCAATGACTGATCAACACCAAATCTGGCACACGGAGCCCTCATGACCCACTCTACAGCCTGGTGCAGCTTACTGTGAGACGGACCACGGATGATGGAACTTGAAGTACCTTCACTCACTTCCGAAAAACAATGCATCCCTCATCCATTCACCAATACAGACCAAACTTAGCACACAGAGCCCCCATGACCCAATCTACATCCTACTACACTTTGGGGGGGACGGGACACACAGAGATGATGGGACTTGCACTACCATCAGTAATTTCATGATACCACTGCAACTCCCAATAATGATGGATCAAGACTAAACTTGGCACACAGAGTCCCCATGACCCACTCTACATCCTGCTGCGCTTCTCAAATAACCCGGGCAGGGCCGGGTCCCCAAGCTAGTATATTAATAAAGCGGAATGTTTGTATGTATGTATGTGTTTGTGTGTTTGTATGTATGTGGCAGCATTCTGATTGGCTCCCGGCCTCTACATTCTGAAAACATGATTGGTTGCCAGTGAGGGAGCATTTGCATAACGCCTCTATTGGCCAGCCAACACGAACATTCCGACCCTCTAAACTGGCCGAGGAGGATAAGGCAAAGGCCTGAGGCAGTCGCCAACACGAACATTCCGACGCTCTAATGTGGCAGAGGGGGTAAGGAAAAGGCCTGAGGCAGTCAGGCATGGTGGGAGTTTCAGGCCAAAACACTTTGTGACCCCTTTGCGGCCCCAAACAATGAGAGAACAAGACCAAACTTGGCACACAGAACCCTCAAGACCCACTCTACATCCTGGTGCAGTTTGAGGGAGGATGGACCATGGATGACGGGACTTGCAGTACTTTAACTCACTTGCTTAGAGCACTGTGGCCCACACCATAGAAGGATCAGGACCACACTTGGCACACAGATGCCCACTGGCCCACTTTACAACCTGGTGCACTGTAGGGCAGGATGGGCCACAAATGATGAGATTTGCAGTACCTTCACCCGATTCATTTCCCACAGAACATTGAAGCCCCTACAAATCACAGACCAGGCCCAAACTTGGCACACAGAGTACCCATGACCCACTCTACATCCTGCTGCAGTTTTGAGAGGGATGGACCACAGATGATAGGACTTGAAGTACCTTCACTCACTTTCTGATACCACTGTGATCCTCATCCAATTACCAAAAAAGAACAAACTAGGCACACAGAGCCTCCATGACCCACTTTACATCCTGGTGCAGCTTGGAGGAGGGCAGACCATGCATGATGGGACTTGAATTACCTTCACTCACTTCCCAAAACTGCTGCAAACCTAATCCAATGACTGATCAAGACCAAACCTGACACACCGAGCCCTCATGGCCCACTCTACATCCTGGTGCCATTTGAAGGAGGATGGATCATGGATGATGGGACTTGAAATACCTCCACTAACTTCCTGAGACCACTGCAACCACGTAAACATCTCATAAGGACCACCCTTGGCACACAATGCCTTTCTCAAATAACCCGGGCAGGGCCTGGTCCCCAAGCTAGTATATGCATAAAATAACAGAACATATGGTTTGCCATACTCAAAATTATAAGGGGATGCCTATAATTTAACATCTACATGCGACCACTTTGGGCTTAGGTGCCATCAGTACGCTGATGACACCCAGCTCATCCTGAGGATGGATGGCCGGCCAGACTCCGTACCCGATAATTTCCATCGCTGCCTTGAGGCCGTTACTGGATGGCTGCGAGCCAGTAGGTTGAGGGTGAATCCGGCTAAGATGGAGGTCCTGTGGCTTGGTTGCCTGGGCTTCCGACCCTGGACGGCGTGAGACTACGTCCGTCGTCATCCGTTAAGAGCCTTGGGGTAACCCTGGACCCTCTGCTGTCGATGGAGGCCCGTATCTCCACTGTCAGCAGAGTGGCGTTTTTCCACCTTCGCCAGGTGAGGAAGCTGGCCCCCTACTTGTCCTGTTGTGACTTGGCCACACTAGTCCAAGCCACGGTCATCTCGAGGCTAGACTACTGTAACGCTCTGTACATTGGCCTTCCTCTGTCGGTGATCCGGAAACTCAAGCTGGTGCAGAACGCTGCAGCCCGACTCCTTGGGGGGACCTCGGTGAGTTGTCACATCACGCCAATCCTGCGCGAACTGCACTGGCTACCCGTAGAATGTCCGATCACCTTCAAAGTGTTAGTCTTGTCACGCCCCAGCATGACTCCAAGCAAGACCATAGCCATGTTAAACCCAGGAGATTCGCTGGGCCAGAAAGGAAGCCTCTGCAGAGGCCTCTAGTTCAACCAATGTTCAAGAACAGGAGCAGCATAGCTCCATCCCAGGCCGATAAGAAGCGAGGGGAAAGCTGAGTCGGGTTAACTCCCGTCCGTCCAGGTGCAAGCGTTAATGAGCTGACATACCTTTCTGATGCGGTAGGCATGAGAAAGCCCAGCCGGGAGCCTGTCCAAGAGAACCAGTTACGACGCACCATGCGGCATCTTGTGCCAACGTTCAGTTTTTGCCTTGCCAAGCTCCACGTACTCTAAGTTCCAGCCTGGGCCAGTGGGTCTTCAAGTCTGCATTCTCAAGTATTTTGCCAAGCTTTGTTGCCAGAGACTTATCCAGGATTTAGCCCATTGGGGTATCAGGACTATTTCTTAATTCATTGAACTCTTTTTATTCTTTGGACTATTGCATTTCAATACTGGATGCTGAGAGCATCAAAGGACTATATTTTTATCTCTTTACTTCTTTTCACTTATTCTAAATAAAGCATTTAATCACGGCTGGTGTCAAGTGGTTTACTGAGGGGTCTTTCAGGTCTACAGTGCAACAAGTCTTGACTTTTAAGGTCTTACATGGTCTGGGGCCAGTGTACTTTGCGGGACTGCCTCATCCCGTATTATCCCACCAGATCTCTGCGTTCTGAAGAACATGACCTCCTGGTTGTTCCTAGTCCAGGGCCGTAGCCAGGATTTTGATTCGGGAGGGAGGCTGAGTTTGGTTCGGGGGGGGGGGGGGTGAGACTGGGTGGAAGAGGGTCTACCCTAGCAAATCTTTTGTATTGTTATCCCAATATCCCCATGAATGTGGGATATAATGAGCATGGTGATCAGATCATGATATGAATAAACGTAACAGTTTAAATAATGTACCAGTAAGGCCTTTCGCGGACCACCCTGAGAATTTGGGGGGTGAAGCCCCCTTAGCCCCCCCCCCTGGCTACATGCCTGTCCTAGTCCAAAGACTTTTCGCCTGACTGTGACCCGTCGCCGGGCTTTTTCGATCGTGGCTCCAACACTTTGGAACTAATTGCCCGCCGACGTTCGTGCATTCAGAACATCCTCCCATTTAGGAAAACCTGCAAGACTCTGTTGTTTCAGCAGGCTTTTGGGGTTGGATGAAATGCAGTCTCCCTCTGCATACCGCCATCTTGTATTATCTTCTGTTGTCGCAGTGCTTAATGTGCAACCTAGTGTGCCTATTTATCTGTGTTTTTATTGTGGTTTTAACTTTTGCTGTATTGGCTGTTTTTATAACATGTTGTGAGTGTTTTGAAAACTAATGTTGAATATTGAAATTTACTTGCATTCCAAATTGGAAATTTTACTTTCAGAATATGAATGGTGAAACTAGAAGTACTGAATATTGAAGAAATGCTAGCTAATTTAGAAGCAGAGTATAATTTTAGCTATCACAGTTTCACCTAAAGTAGACCTAGTGAATTAATGGATTTATTTAACTATGTGTCCATTACAATTGGGACTATCAATCACTTTGAGATCACAGAGTGCTGCAAGTGGAGACATGCCCTTTGTCCAACTTTGATCGATATGGCTGCTCATTTCTTTCACTGCAGACCGAGGGGACAGAGGGGTTTGAGGCAGCCAGATTTCAAAATATGGCACTGAATATGGTATCAATGTAATTCAGTCCAGCTCTGGTGTTCAAAATGATTTTTTTTGCCGCTTAGCTGCTTTGAACCATTTTTCTGGGCTGAGGATTAAACTGCTTCCCATGGGAAGCTCAATGCCCCAATACTTTAATAATAACTAGAGAACAGGAAGGCATTAGTCTCACCTTCGGCAGTGTCTCTGCTATCGGTCCAAGAAGAGTTTATTAAGGCCAGGAGCAAATCCTAAGGGATTTACAATTGCAGTGAGCAGCAATGCCCACTGCTGTCATCTGATGTTGCTGTCTTAACTGATGCATGGATCTAATCAAATTGTGAAAGATTTCCAACTTTACTTTAGGCATGTTTTACTGATTTTTCCTTTTCCCATTTAACTTTTCACTACTTCTACTACTGTAGACCTAGCTCTGGAAGCCAAAACACTATTTGAGAGATTTGGAAACAGATATTCTTTGATAAAATTGGTGGCAAGGACAGCCTAAATAATACCTGAAGCACAGCAACATATTCTGCCCCTGGCCCATCTGCAAATTAAGGCACTATTTTGGTTAGTCGAGATGTTTTGGCTGTTAAGACAGAAAATCTCTCATATGCTCCTCCCCTTTCCTGGTAATGTTAGTTTTTCTGCACTTTTATGACACTCAAAACCTACCATCTGAGGCTACTATACCTAATGGTATTACTGGCCATCTGTGGTGTTTCAGCCTGGTGCTCATGTGCATGCTAGGGATGATGGGATTGTTCCTGAAAATGCCGATGATGGGATTGTTCCTGAAAATGCTGATGATGAAATGCTTAGTGAGAATTCTGGGATGCAAAGTGAACTTTCAGATGAGGCTTGCTTTCCTGGGAACAGTTCTCTTCATTAGATGAGAATTCTTGTGTTCAGGACTCTGAAGGTCTTGATGTTGATAGCGGGACACCTGGGAATTTTAACGAGCTACCATTCAACCACCGAGATAGCATTTGAGAATCTAGGCAGGCTGCCAGCCTCCGACGCAGCAGCCGGTTTGCAAACCGAAACTGATTTGTCTTTATATTAGATTGCTAGGGAAATTGTCTTCAGTTTCCAGGCTTCATTCAGAATACCATGCCAAGTCTGCCTTGTCTCCAAGCTCTTGATTTTGCCTAGGCCTTTGTGCACATTTTTGGTTCTATAGCTGCCTTATATTATTCATGGGATTTGCATCAAGCTTTCTACCTTTGCCTTTGGATTTTGGGACTAATTGAACTGTGTGATTTACCTAGGATATATTCTACAATTGATCTTCTTTTAACCCTTTTGTTGGACACTATATTTGTTTCAATAAAAGCCTATTATTCAGACTGTCTGTTGTGTGTATGAACTAGGGGGGTGCTCCTTGTCTGAAGTGCAACAGCATCCCTATAAGTGGAAAAAAGCCTAGAAGGAGCCACAAGGTCACAGAGTGGGCTAACACTTGGAGCAAAAGGTGACAAAGTGACAGTATAAAGCGTAAGGAAACACTCCATCTCTTCCTGGCCTCTGAGCAGTTTTAGGACCTCATCACATTCAGGTCTCAAGAACAGTCAATAGCAAAGGGATTCGCCAGGCAGCATGACAAATCCAGCGGGCAGCAGGGAAAACCGTCGCCCCTCACTCTGCATTGCCCCCATACCTATCGCGGGGGGGGGGGAGCATTGCCACCCACCTTCCCTCTGCACTCCCTGAAATCTTTCCTATGAGAACATGGGAAACCTCTTGTGTTCTCTGGGCAGCATCCTAGGATGCTGCCAAGATACTGGAAGCACGGAGCTCCATCGGAAGTAGCCCTACATTGCATGATGGTCTCTGGTAGGCTCCATCCTCCCGGCATCCTGGAAACATCCTAGGAGATTTGGTAATGTGATGATGTTTAGGCCTGGTTAGGTTTTTCGTATAGTCATCAAATTCATAGTAAATTTGATTCTAAATTACTTATGAAGCCTTTCTGAAGTGCTGTAAGCAACCCAGAAGTGAATTACCAAATTCGAAGCCACTGCCGCCATTTTTTTGGAAAGAAATCGCCATTATCGGAAAGGTTTTTCCCTTCCCTGGCCAGTGTGGGGCCGGCGCTCTGGGCCTTGCTGCGGGCTATGTGCCTTGGGCCAATATGGAGCTTTCAAACTGGTTCCATTCAGAAGTGGGTGGAGGGAAGACCTGGGCTTTCAAAGAAGCAGCTGGGTATTATCAGCATACTGATAGCACTCCAGCCCATGACTCTGGACTAGCTGAGCGTGTGGTCGCATATAGATGTTAAATAACAGTGGAGATAGGATGGCTCCCTGAGGGACTCCACATATGAGTGGTGATTTTTCAGAGACCCTCCCGTTCCATTCCACTCACTGCCAGCGGTTCTGGAGGAAGGGGTCCACCTAATTAAGGGCAGACCCTTGGACCCCCGAGGCGGCGAGACAGTGGTTTAAAACATCGTAATCAACCGTATCAAAGGCCTAACCCTCAAACTAAACAGAACAAAGAAAGGGACAGAAGAAGTCTTGCACTAATCTAGAAGAGGTCTTACACAGTTCACACAGTGGACAGTGTTTGTGTCCAGTATGTAGATGAAAAATAGGAAAACAGCTTAGAGTTTGTGTGCAGGATGTAGATAAAAAATAGAAAAACTGAATTTACATAATTTACATACCTGTTCAACGGTGAGGAAAATCCTGCCTTGTCAAACAGACTTATTTTGACAAGAAAATATATAAAAAATAACTCATCAAAATCCAGTTGAGCCTTACTGAATAAAAATTGAAGAGGAGCAAGAAGAAGAGGAGGGACAGAGGTGGAGGGGGGACCCCGCTGAGTCCATCAATCGTAATGTGTTTGTCTCAATTGGATTTCCTAGCAAGAAGGGTCAAGTGAGATCTGCTCCTACATTCTTCCAGTTCCGGAGAAGCCTTGAGCGTTCCTATGCTACGTATGAGAAAGGAATAAAAAGAAGAAGGACTGATGCCGAAACGTCGGGGTTATGAAAAGGACTCTTCTGAACCATTCCTGTAAATGCTGCAACATCTGTCATCCCATTTTTATGTCAGGCGAATGTAATGCAAAATGCATCTCGAAATGAATAGTACAGGTAGGCAAGAGCTTCTGTTTCTAATTGCTTTTAGAGAGGAGAGCACTTTTGCAAGATGTTTATGCAAGAGCTCTGCCTCAGTTGCGCTGAGCCTTCATAAGGTGCCGCCATAGAGGTTGTTTCAGAACTTTGGGACTTCATCTCTTCATATGTTAAGAGGCCTATTTATTTATTTATTTATTTAAAACTTTTATATACCGATCTTCTCAACCTCCGCAGAGGGATGCAGGCCGGTTAGCAGCAAGGATTCAATGCCACTTACAGTTTAAAACAATAAAAGGTTAAAATGCAAAAGTAAAATAAATATATATAAATACATATAAACCAGGTCGCCAAGATTAAAAACATCATCATCATCAGTTTCATCATCAGTTTCTTTTTTCCCCCCCAGATATTTTTATTGGTTTTTCCCCTGGGACTTGCCCAAGTGTTACAGGTAGGCGGGTGAGGGGGTGCCCAGGGGGGAAGGGGTGAATGGGGTAGGAGTTACAACGACTTCCCGAGAGTAACACAAGGATATCTATTTTATTTTTATATCTTCAGTTCACTCCGTACTATGAACCACAATTTCCAGTATTTACTCTTAGTCCAATCTTGTGCTTCACAGATCGTTTAGGTCTATGGCGCATTTTAGTCCTTCTCTTTGTATGTATTCCTTTATATCAGTCCAGTCCGTTTTGTGCTTTTTGTCGCTCATATTTTGTACTATAGCTTCCGCCTGAATTAGATCTAGCGCCTTCAACATCCACTCTTCTGTTTCCGGACTGCTGTCTTTTATCCAGTGGCGAGCCAGTACTATCCGGCCACAGGTACTAAGTAGAAAGAATACTTTTTCTTGATTCTTGTTTAGGATTGGATTTGATAGCCCTAGGAGGTAGTGTTGCGGATCCATGATCAATTTTACTTTAAATATCTTTTCGATTTCCTTATGTATGGCCGTCCAATACTTTACTGCATGTTTGCATTTCCACCATTGGTGGATATATGTCCCTGTTTCGCTCTTACATTTCCAACATACGTTGGAGCTGTTCTTATTAAATTTCGCCAATCTTGTTGGGTGGAGATGCCAACGGAAATGCATCTTCAGCCAGATTTCAGTGATGTCTGCAGATGCGTTGTACCTTAGTTTTTCTGTCCAGACCTCCCATTGGCTGTATAAGATAGAGTGACCTAGATCTTGGGCCCATCTCGTCTGGCAGTTTTTGACTTGCTCGTCTGCAAGGTTCCACCTCAATAGCTGCCTGTAAAAGTTACTGATGTTCTTCTTGTTATTCTTAATTATTTGTTCCCAAAAGCCCTCTGCCATGAACCCAGTCATTTTGCTATCTGTTTTGTAATTTTGAAATATCTGATAGTACTGAAACCAGGATATGTTGTGCCCTTCCTTTTGTAGTTCTTCTGCCGCCTTCATTTCGCAATTACCGGGTGGCTTTCTTAAAATTTGTTTGTATGTCAACCACTTCGGTCCGGCAAGTTCTTTCTTATAAGTTTCATCATCAGTTTCTCACTTGTTAATCGCCCTCCATTAAAATGCTCCAGGCGATTTACATAAAACAATAGCATTAAAAATACACAATACCAAATAGACTGCATTAGACATTAAAAGCTCTGCTAAAAAGCCAGGTCTTGAGTGCCTGAGCAAAGGGTCGCAGGTCACGCATGGCCTTCAAGTGGGGAGGCAAGGAGTTTATTTATTTATTTATTCGTTCAACTTAATATACCGCTCTCTCTGGAGCCCAGAGCGGTTTACAGAGTTAAAAACAGATAAACACATAAAATGCAATAAAACCAGATTAAAACCCCCGGTTTACATCAAATTCCAGCAGAACTGCGATGGCAGTAGGAATATGCTGGCAGCGACACAACAGGATGCTGATAACACGGCATTGGTTATGGACCAAATGCCTGTCTGAATAGCCAGGTCTTTATGGCTCTGTGGAACTGCATTAAGTCCCGGATGGCTCGCAGCTCTTCAGGGAGAGTGTTCCACAGGGTTGGCGCAGCTACGGCAAACGCCCTCTGCCACATGCTAGCAAGTCTATAGACCTTAATGCCCGGCACATCCAATAGATTGAGCCCCTCTGAGCGCAGTGATCTCCTGGGCACATAAGGGGTAAGCCGCTCCCTCAGGTACACTGGCCCCAAACCATATAAGGCCTTGAAAGTTTAAACTAACACCTTGAAGGTGACCCGGAATTCAATAGGAAGCCAGTGCAGCTCGCGCAAGAGTGGAGTCACGTGGGCAGATCTTGATGCTCCTGAGAGCAGACGTGCTGCAGCGTTCTGCACCAGCTTGAGTTTCCGGATCGCCGACAAGGGTAGGCCAATGTACAGCGCATTACAGTAATCGAGCCTTGAGATGACCGTGGCTTGGATCACCGTGGCCAGGTCGCATCGGGAGAGGTAAGGAGCCAGACGTTTTGCCTGTCGTAGGTGGTAGAAAGCTATCTTGCAGGCGCAGGCAATCTGCGCCTCCATAGACAGCTGGGCGTCCAGCCGGACCCCTAGGCTCTTTACTGACGGTTACGGGCAAAGAGCCATGCCGTTGAATGTCGGCAACTGGATCTCTACCCCGGGGCGGCCCAGCCACAAGATCTCCGTCTTCACCGGGTTCACCTTCAACTTACTGGCTCGCCTCCATCCAGTTACGGCTTCCAGGCAGAGATGGAAATTATCGGGTACAGAGTCCACCCCGGGGTCCATCCTCAGAATGAGCTGGGTGTCATCAGCGTACTGATGACATTCCAGCCCAAAACTCCGTACCAATTGGGCGAGTGGTTGCATGTAGAGTTCCACAAGACAGGGGCAGAGATGGAGACGGCCCTACGTCTTGTGCTCTCGAGACGTGCTTCCCTGGGGCCTGGAACATACAGTAAGTTTAGCTGGAGGAGTCGTGGCGACCACTGGTGGTGAAGAGGGGAGAGGCGGTTTCTGAGATATGCTGGCCCCTGACCATAAAGCGCCTAAAAGGTCAGAACCAACAACTTAAATAGGGCCCGGAATTCCGTTGGAAGCCAGTGAAAGTGTAACAGAGTTGGAGTTATGTGGCATCTCAAAGGTGTTTTTGCAAGTAGCCTGGCAGCCACATTCTGAATAATGCAGATCCTCCGAGTAGTCGACAGGGGAAGGCCAACATACAAGGTGTTACAATAATCCAGTCTAGATGTAACCATCGCATGGATGATTGTAGCCAAGGCTTCCTCTGAAAGGTAAGGTGCCAGCTGTCTCGCCTGCCGGAGATGGAAAAAGGCCTGCTTACTAACATTAGCGATCTGGGCCTCCATAGTCAACTGTGAATCCAGGACGACACCCAAGCTCTTAACAGTGGAAGATGGATGAAGGGGGGCACCATCAAATTTGGGCAGGGAGGGCGCCACTCCAGGCGGGTGGCCAGGCCTCAAAATCTGAAGAAGAAGGAAAGACAAGAAGGGCCTCAAGAAGAACATACATTGGCACAAGAGAAATTTCATAGAGTCATAGAGTTGGAAATGACCACATGGGTCATCTAGTCCAACCTCCTGTCATGCAGGAAAAGGACAAAGTGCCTGACAGATGGCAATCCAGTCTCTTTTAAAAGTTTCCAAGGAAGGAGCTTCCACCACACTTCAAGGCAGAAAGTTCCACTGCTGAACAGCTCTTATAGTCAGGAAGTTCTTCCTAATGGTCAGGTGGAATCTCATTTCCTGTAATATGAATTTTAAACCGTGGTTCCCAGAATTGAACACAGTAGTCCAGGCGAGGTCTGATCAAACAGAATAGAGAGGCACCACGACTTCCCTTGATCTAGTCACTTTGCTCCCTTTTGATGTAGCCCAAAATCCCATTGGCTTTTTTACCTGGTGCATCACATTGTTGGCTCATGTTCAAAGCACCGGGAATGTGGCACAGCTGCTAAGTGTCAGCTGCATAAGATCTCTCTGATCAATAGGTCATGAGTTTGAGGCCTGCCTGGGTCGAGGTGGGTGCTCGACCTTAAGTGTAGCCTGCTGTCGACCTTTGCAGCCCAAAAGACAGTTGCATATGTCAGGTAGGAGATAAAGGTACCACATTAAGTGGGGAGACAAATTTTGACTGAATTATGAGGCCATTAAAAGAACTCTAGGAACTCTAAGGAATGCGGAAGGAACAACAAAGGACGCTGAGCGATGAGGAGTGCGTCAGCTCCCCTTGGTGGCCAGAGTTTGCCTCTGTTCATTTATATGTGTGTACTGTGTATGTGGAAAACGGCAGGGATTGTCTGCTAAGTATGTGTACCTGTAATCCGCTCTGAGTCCCCTTCAGGGTGAGAAGAGCGGAATATAAATAAAATAAATAAAAATAAATTTGTTGTCCACTAAGATCTTTTCCCAAGGACTGTTGTCAAGCCAGCCGTCACCCATTCTGTATCTTTACATTTCATTTTTCTGCCGAAGTGTAGCATCTTACATTTGTCCTTATTGAAATTCAGTTTATTAGTTTTAGCCCAGCTCTCTAATCCGTTAAAGTCATTTTGAATTTTGATCCTGTCCTCTGGAGTATTAACTGTCCCTCCTAATTTGGTGTCAAACTTGATAAATATGCCTTCCAAACCTTCATCCAAGTCATTAATAACGTTCTTATAGAAATAGGGATTTCTTGTAGAAATAGGGAGACACTCTTTCCCCATGACAATCCTTACAGGGGTGAATTTCACTTCCTGGGGATAGATTTTCACATATATCCACATCCCCGCCCCACACTCTTATTCACACACATACTTACTTATCAATTCTCTCATATATATATATATATATATAAGCAAAAAATATATAATTGGAGACTGTGTGTACTAAACGCTGGTATAAACTGAGTAAAGTAGAACTCTATACAGCATATATTATCACAATATCTCTATAAATCTAGTTTATAAGAAAGATACAGTATATATATATATATATATATATATATATATATATATATATATATAGTAACACAACAATAAGCAGCAACAATCAATAAGTGAAAAGCGGTCAGTACATTTAAGGTCATAAGTGTTGGAGCAATACACAACAAGGATTCAAAGTTCATAATGAAGAGTTCACTAGTCCAAAGGATTAAGTTTGTATTTCAAAAAGCTCCAAGAAAACCATAAAACACTCAACTCTCAACACTCACTTTGCGGCGTCAGTCCCACTCTTAGCAAGTAAACACGGGCGGAACAGGGGGCGTGACATACGCTATTGACATCACTACATCATCCGTTGATGTGGGAGAGATCTAGTCTTCTAAAGGTCCAAGTGGCTGGTGATTTGACCAAATAGAAGGCAAAATGCCACAATTGTATTCATGCAGCAAGACCCAAGTGGGTGAAGTTGCTGCAGTTCAAACTGCTCCACTCAAAAATAAACACAAAAGGCGAGTTGCGAATATCAAATAGACGTCAGTGTCTCCCTCAAGAGTAAACCCATGAGGCGGTTCGCGGAAGACCGTAGGCTATTAATAAGAGATGGGACGAGCCACTCTATTGTAACATAAGCCAAGCCGCAATTGCCAATGCATATTCACATAAGAGGCTGCCTTGGGACAAGTCCCGGGGAAGGAATGGAAGCCCACGCCTACGGGATTTTTCGTGGCGGATCTGAACCGTTCAGACCTCAAGGGACCTTCATCAGGGCGGGGTAAAAAACAGCAACATCTGTGGCTTCTTTTATATATAATATATATCACATAAATCTTAATTCATAGCATCAATAGCATCAAAGATATGTATACCTTGCTGAGCTAGAAGCACTCAATAACCCTCCCCAAAAGGAATCTCACCAAAGTTGAATTGATGCCACAGAGTTGTTTATTTTTCAATCCAGCTGGAAAGGATGCCTAGCCGCAATCATTCGCCCATGCTGACATACAGAACAATGGAAAACATGCCTTTTTCAAGAGTACAGAACTGCCCAGGTTCAAACTTCCCCGCCTCCCACCCCTCTGCTATCTTCCAGCTGATTGGATGGAGTCACCAGCTGGGAGGGAGACGCTGCTGTCTTGACCCACCTCAGCCAATCAGGCCTGTTTTTAGCAATGTTTTTTTCTGCATTGCTAGTGTGCTGTTTACCATTTTGCACATCCGCACAGGAGGCCAAGAGAACTACATTTTGTACAGAATATATTGTTTCCAATAAGTTTTGTGTTTGTACAAAATACGTTTCCCCCCACAAATACATTTTCCATAAAATTCTGAAATGTGAAAAAGCATCCACAAATACTTCATTTTTCTTGTAATCTTACTTGAAGAGGGAGCAAGCTTGACATTTTTCATCCTCGTGTATGATAAATGAAGATGGAACGCTAGTAGAGAGAGGACTTTGGTCTGATTCTTCTTATCAACTTATGCTATTATTTTTCAATGCTATCTTGAAGGTTGGCAAAAAGGATTCCCATTTTCCCCTATAATGAACTTTCAAGAATCACTAGTAGTTTTATCCACTCTTCCCTATGTCAGAAGGATTTGGGTTTTTTTTCCTGCAAAAGCTCTCCAGTTACAGGGGAAAGTATCTTTTGAAAATCTTGCTTCTTTAGAGGAGTGCTAATTTTACCAGCAGTCACAGTCTCAGACCTACTTGAAAGAGTACTGCTCTTTAATGTATAACTCCTAGCATCTCTGTTGTATTTTATGTTCAACCCTTGGATTATTTTATATTAAAGACCTTGTCCTTTTGCTTGTATTGTTTCCCTTCAAAAGAAAGCATATATAGTATGCATCAAAAAAAAGGGAAACAAATACTGTACTTTTGCATTCGCCCGCTGAGTCAAATGAATAAGCAAGCTGGTTTTTCCTGTTATCTTGATTTATTTATTTATTTTTAAAAAAGAAGCCTCTTACATAAGAATGAATAGTAAGTTAATCCCACATGTATGTGCTAAATCTTCATTTCTTAACAGGGAATGATGTTCGACACAGAATTAAGGAAGCCTTTTGAAAAATCAAATCTGATCCGCTTTCTATGAATTTTTATTGGCAGTAGCGAGACAAGGTTTACAGAAGAGAGGATTAAGCTTTTCAACTTAGTTTTTGCTATCGAGGCAGACACAGTGGATCAGAGAGGACTTGAAGGGAGTGGGTGTTTATCTTATCTGGCTGTAGGGCGTAAGGCAGGATCTCCCATGCAGGCAGGCTTGTTCACAGGGCACCATAGCACCCTTCTTCCTCATATTTCGGTACTACAGAGAAGAAGAATACTCAAAGGAATGAATCACAACCAGGGGCGGTCTAAGGTAATTTTAAATGGTAGGCGAACATTATTTTGGTGCCCCCCAAAAAAACATTATTCCCCCATGTAAAACAAAAATACAATTATAATATCACAATACCATTAGTAGTATTATATTGTATCAATGTACAGTATATACAATATATTATACCATACTCATACTATATTATATCATAATTATATTATACTACATTACAATATAATTATATTATAATATATTGACATTATAATATAATGTAAGATTCTATTATATTATTATTATAAAATAATAAAATTATTTATTTAAATAAAATTATCCTCTACTAAATATTTTCATTACTCTATAAAACTCAAATAACCCAAAATAAAGTAAAATAAAATATTATATACTACTATTTTGTACAATACCACTATACTGCAATATTGTTTGTAATATTACATGTAATATAAAATATATCATTATTCTATTGTTATATTGTATTTGTATTATATTGTATGGCAATATTAAGCAGAACTGTATAATAATCAATAAGAAATGCAATGCAAATGCATCAAAATCAGAATATATTACCTATCACCCAACTCATAATTCATAGGAGTCTCCCATAAGTCCAAAATTAGGATCCCAATGTAAATGTAAATAGAAAAATAGCCAAAATGTTCAAAAAGGTCGAATACAGGCAGCGCGGCCTGGGCAAACTTGGGCCCTCCCTCCCTCTAGGTGTTTTGGACTGCAACTCCCACAACTCCTCATAGCCTCAGGCCCCACAGGTCTAGACAGAAATAGAGCCAAAGGAAGGAGGGAGAGAAGAGGTCACAGAGGAGGAGGAGGAAAGCCCTTCATTTATTCCTTCACTGATTCTTTTCTCCTTCCCTGCAAACGCGCGGAGACAAGGGGGAGGGAAGCACTCCCTGCCTGCCCGATAGGGAGTGCTTTGCTTACAGGCTTCTGCGCAAGGGAGCTACTGGGCATGCGCGGAGGTTTTCGCGCATGTGCAGTTGCTCCTGTGCTCAACTTCAGCTCCGGAGCAACTGCGCCTGCGTGAAAACCTCCGCGTGTGCCCGGAAGCGGCGTCGGGCGCACAAGGCCGGGGTCAAAAAGCAGGCAGCTGCAGCACTGTCTGAGGAACATCGGCAGGGCCAGGATGGCGCCCCATGCGGCCAGGATGGTGCCCCCTTCCCAGATGGCGCCCTAGGCGGCCGCCTACTTCGCCTATCTTGTAGGACCGCCCCTGATCACAACTCTAGTGTTTCCTATAAGAATTCCCAAAGTTATTTAAAAGGAGACTAGCTGTGCCCTGCCACGCGTTGCTGTGGCCTATAGTAAGAATTTTCAAAGTATTTATTTATTTATTTATTTATTCGTATTTGTTTGCCGCCCTTCCCAATGGTTCGGGGCGGCTCACAACAAGTTCATAAAAACAACCAAATACAGTAAAAGACAGTCCAGTACAATTAAAACAACAATAAAAGGCACACTAGGCCGCATATTAGAAACATTGCGACAACAAAGAATAATACAAGTTGGCGGTACGCACAAGAAGACTGCAATTCATCCAACCCCGAAAGCCTGCTGGAACAACAAGGTCTTGCAGGCTTTCCTAAATGGGAGGATGTTCTGAATGGCACGAACGTCGGCGGGCAATGAGTTCCAAAGTGTTGGAGCCATGATCGAAAAAGCCCGGCGACGGGTCACGGTCAGGCGAAATGTCTTTGGACTAGGGACAACCAGGAGGTTATGTTCTTCAGAACGCAGAGATCTGGTGGGATGATACGGGATGAGGCGGTCCCGCAGGTACACTGGCCCCAGACCATGTAAGGCCTTAAAAGTCAAGACTAACACTTTGAAGGTGATCCGGCATCCTACAGGTAGCCAGTGCAGTTTGCGCAGAATTGGCGTGATGTGACAGCTTGCCAAGACCCCCGCAAGGAGTCGGGCTGCAGCGTTCTGCACCAGCTTGAGTTTCCAGATCACCGACAAAGGAAGGCCAATGTACAAAACGTTACAGTAGTCTAGCCTCGAGATGACCGTTGCTTGGACCACTGTGGCCAGGTCGTGACGGGACAAGTAGGGGGGCAGCTTCCTCGCCTGGCGGAGGTAGAAAAACGCCACTCTGCTAACGGTGGAGACATGGGCCTCCATTGACAACAGAGCGTCCAGGGTTACCCCGGGGGTCTCAACGGATGACGACGGACATAATGTCACGCCGTCCAGGGTTGGAAGCTGAACATCCCCGCAGCCTGGGCGACCAAGCCACAGGATCTCCATCTTAGCCGGATTCACCCTCAACCTACTGGCTCGCAGCCATCCAGTAATGGCCTCAAGGCAGCGGTGGAAATTATCGGGTACGGAGTCGGGCCAGCCATCCATCCTCAAGTAGAGGTGGATATCTGGACTATTATGAAAGAGAGGTACCTACCTATTCCTTCTCCCTTTTTTTCTTCCCCTTTCTCTCCTTTCTTCCTTCTCTGCCTCTTTCTTTTAGTCCTTCTTTCACTCTTTGGTTTCTAGGCATGGGAAAAAAGTTATGAAAATTAAAAGATTCGTAAGAAATTCGTAAGAAATGCTACTTTCGAGCGTTTCCGCACCTGGAACGCCAACCAGGAAGTGGACTTTCTTTTAGAACCTCGGGGCCAGGATTTTCTTAAGTGTCGTTATTAGGTCGTGGGGGGGCATAAGGGGGGGCACCCTCCTTCTCTCTCACCACCCTCCTGCCTCCCTTGCCAATATTATGGCAAGACAAGCCCTAAACTCGCTCCTTCCCTCGGCTGGAAGGAAGCCTGGAAAAAATGTAAACAGAGGATTACTCAAGTAAATCTGCAAGGAGGGCACTTTGGATGAAGGGCCCTCCTTTGCAGATTTACTTCTGAGTAATCCCTCTGTATTTTTTTCCAGGCTTTCCTGCCTCTCCTGCCCTGCCAGGATCTAAGGCATCAAAGAGTATTGGGGTGAGAAACCAACCTAATGTATAATAGAATGAATGCTACTGTAAGTGCCACTGCCTAATATTATAAGTAATCCAACTGGTCATACCTAATTCCATGCACATGCAATAATACAGCAGTAATAACAATAACAAGAGGTAAAATTCAAACCGAAGTATTCTGAGTGGTCCCTGCCTCATGCAAACGGGCTCATGCGGTGCACACGGTGCAAACGGAATTTAGCCCGGGGGAAGCCAGCAGGAGCACACACATACATATTCTTGGGAGGGGATTTGTTGCAGAATCCGGCCTCATAGAGAAGATTCTGCAGCAACCCCCAAAGAATATGTATGTGTGTGCACCCAAACAGAAAACGCTGTCTTTTCCGGGCTAATTTCCCGGGCTCACAAAGAAGAGCCCATTTGCACCGCATGAAGCAGGGACCACTCAGAACACTTCGGTTTGAATTTTACCTCTTCTTATTCCCATTGCTATTACTGCTGTATTATTGCATGTGCATAGAATGTAGGTATATGACCAGCCTGGGCAAACTTGGGCCCTCGCTCCTTGGGATCGGGGTGAGAGAGAGGCAGCGAGGAGCGAGGGGGTTCCCTCCTCCTTTTCTTTTGCTGCTTCCAAGAATAGAATACCCCCTCCTTCCCTCCCTCCTTCCTATTTGGAGAGTCCCATCTAGAATTCAGTGTGATTGATTCAAGTTTTGGCCTACAACTCCCAGAAATCCCAGCCAATTTACCAGCTGTTAGGATTTCTGGGAGTTGTAAACAAAACCATCTGAAAGCGCATGCTCTGGCATACAATTTCTAGCGAATTTCGTTAGTACTTAAGTTACATTTCCGAAATTTTTGGGAATTTTTTTGTAAGTCTTTGATATACTAATAAAAAAATCCCCCCCCCCCATTTGATTTTAGAATAGCCATTTTTGGATTTGTTCCCATGCCTATTGGTTTCATCCTTTCTTCTCCCTTTCCTTCCTCCCCACCCCTTCTCTACTTTTTCATCTCCTTTCTTCTCTGTTTCCTTCCTTCTTTCACTTTTTATTTCCTTTTTTCCTCCCTTCCTCTTTCCTGCCTTTCCTTTACTGTTCCTTTCCTTTCTACTTTCTCTTCTTCCTTCCTTTGGGACCTCTTTCTTTCCTTCCTGCCTGCCTTCCCTCTTTCCTTCTTTCCCTCCCTCCTTCCCTCTTTCCTTTCCTCTTTCTTTCTTTCTTTCTTTCCCTCCCTCCTTCTCTCTTTCCTTCCTTCCCCCTTTCCCTCTTGCATTCCTTCCCTTTCCCTCCCTCCTTTCTTCTCTCCTTCCTTCCTGTCTGTTCTCCCCAATACCATGGTAGAGTCGCTTCTAACTCTATTCTATGAGTGTATGTAATTTAGTAATATATAGTAGTAATATTATATTATGTTTGTATGTATGTATGTGTGCGGAGGACGGATATGTGGCAGCTTTCTGATTGGTTTCCACTGTGGTATTTGGATTGGGTTGGAAATTATATAAACAATCTGCTTAGTAGGCATGGTTTAGAATCCTAAAATGGCGATTCTTATATCAAATGGGGGGGGGGGGATTTTTTTTTGATTAGTAAAAGAAAGACTTACAAAAAATTTCCCAAAAATTTCGGAAATGTAACTTAAGTACTAACGAAATTTGTTAGTAATTCGTATGCCAGAGCATGCGCATTCCAGATGGTTTTGGCCTACAACTCCCAGAAATCCTAACAGCTGGTAAATTGGCTGGGATTTCTGGGAGTTAAAAACAAACTGAATAAACCACACTGAAATCTAGATGTGACTCTCCAAATAGGAAGGAGGGAGGGAAGGAGGAAGGGAGGGAGGTAGTTGGTATTCTATTCTTGGAAGCAGCAAAAGAAAAGGAGCAGGAGCCCCCTCGCTCCTCGCTGCTCTCTCTCACCCCGATCCTGAGGGAGCGAGGGCCCAAGTTTGCCCAGGCTGAGAGGAAAAGGAAGAGGCCTGTGGCTGTGAGGAATGGTGGGAGTTGAAGTCCAAAACACGTACCTGGAGGGCTGAAGCTGGCCCCTGCGATGGGGCATGGCAGAGCAACGGGGAAGAGAAGCATCTGAGAGAGCGCAGGGAGAGAGAGGAGGAGAAGCGCGTGTGTGTGTGTGTGTGAAGCAGGCCCCTGCGATGGGGCATGGCAGCAGAGCAACGGGGAAGAGAAGGAGGGGGGGAAGCCTGGAGGACTACACTTTCCAGAATGCATTGCCTAGCCTACCTAGCAGCAGCGTCACTTCCAGTTCCTCATAGAAATGCGGGAAAAAGAAGAAGCTGAATGAAGGCGGGAAGGAAATGAGGGGGAGAAGACAGGGAGAAGTGAGTAGTACAATAATTAATTAATTAATACTTAAGAATTTCTTACGATCATAACGCAAATTGTTGGCCTCAAGAACCGTAAAAGGAAGTCTACTTCCGGGATCGCGGCAGCGATACGTAAAACCTCAAAAGTCCCATTACATACGAATCTCTTACGAATCCTTTTAATTTCCGTTTCATTTTTCTCATGCTTACTTCTTAGCTATCTCCTTTTGGGCTTGAAGTGCTTTGCTTACAAAATGATGCATATTATTTCAACCAGCCCTACGTAGCAGAGCAGCACGTAACATTGAATCACCAGTAAGATACGAATATTTGCATTAAAATGAGGCTAGAAGTCGCTGAACCTTTTCATTTTCTCCCATATTCAGATTTCTCAAACTTCAACTTATTTCATCTTGGATATGAAGACCTTTGCAAATGTTAGCAACTTCTTCATAAGCAAACAAATGAAGTTATTGACCATTCACACCCGTCAAATTCAATAGGTATAGTTGTTGTTAGCAGAGAGAGCACAATACTGTAACTGTTTCAGGCAAATTTCAGTTCAAGAACCAAAGCTCTCAAAGTCTACAGGCTTTATTTAAGAAAATAGAGGTATCCGTGTAAAGTATGTTGTTATATTTGATGAATGAGTAACTGCACAATGCATTGATAGGCAAAGCAGTTCAAATATTCTATAGTCTTTCATCCCATTTGTCAATTGGCAACTAGTTCCTCTTTGCATATCCCTTCACATCACTTCACTTCACTAGAATGACCTTGAAGTTGTTTTCCAGTTACATCCCGTGCTCATAGTACATAGTCAATACAATACAAGCAACTACATAGATCTCTATCTCAGCATTACTTCATGAACAAAGCTCCTTCCCTCCCTCCCTCCCTCCCTCCCTCCCTCCCTCCCTCTCTCTCTCTCTCTCTCTCTCTCTCTCTCTCTCTCGGCATTACTTTGTGAACGAAGATTCTTAGGAAGGGCTCATCCCACACTTTTTACAAGCATGTTGATGACTAAAAAGGCCAATCTGAGATAGGTAAGTTCGGTTGCAGAAAGCACAGCAGAAAGTCACCTTGGGTGATGTTGTTTCCAAGTTGCGTTTTTTTCTGCATTGTTGTTTCTCTTCGAGACCCATTCGGCGTGTCTTCTCAAAAGAGGCCGCAGCATTGTGGATAGTGCGTCTCCATGCCTCCCGATGTGCTCAATCTGGCCGAGCCTGATATGTTGTTTCAGGGTGTCCTTATATCTCTTTTGGGGGGGCGCCTCTCTTGCGCTGACCCGTGGTGAGTTCACCATAGAGTAGTATCTTTGGGAGGGGGTGGTCCTCCATCCTAGAGACGTGCCCTGCCCAGCACAGCTGTGTTCTCAATAGCATGGCCTCAATGCTGGTGATCCCTGCTTGCTCAAGGACAGCAACATTAGTCACATAGTCGGTCCAGTGTATATTTAGGATTGTGCGAAGACAGCGCTGATGAAAGTGTTCAAGGAGTCGTAGGTGTTGGCGATAGGTGCCCCATGTTTCACTCCCATAAAGGAGAATAGACAGTACGATAGCTCTGTACACACTGATTTTGGTGCTTTGCCTCAGCTGCTTGTTGCTCCAGGCTCTTTTGTGAAGCCTTCCAAATGCACTATATGCCTTTTATAATCTGTGATCTATCTCTTTATCAATCTTGGCATTGGAAGAGATGATGCTTCCCAGGTAGGTGAACTGCTGAACGGTCTTAAGCACAGATTTGCCTATGCGGACATGGGGATGATGGTGTTCTTCCTCTGGTGCAGGCTGGTAGAGGACTTCTGTTTTCTTCAGGCTGACTTCCATCCCAAATAGCTCTGCAGCAGCTGCAAAGCAGGATGTCAGGGGCTGCAGGGCTGCTTCTGAATGGGCGACAAAGGCAGCATCGTCAGCAAAAAGCAGCTCACGGACTAGATAATTTAGAGTCTTAGTGCGAGCCCTCAGATGGCTTAAGTTGAACAAGCTACCATCAAGTACGATAGCATATATATATGTAGTCTTTTTCGAGGTCTGCCATAGGCCTTTGGAGCATCATGCTGAAGAAGATTGTAAATAGGGTTGGTGCAAGAACACAACCTTGTTTCACTCCATTAGTTATTAGAAAGGGCTACATAGAACGAATAGAAAATAAGCATGGAGAATAAACATAGCAGGGTTCATGCCGCTGACATTGCCATATAGCAGTAAAAAATGAGGTGCTTCTAAGGAAACAGTGGCAATAGTTCAGTATTAATAGTTATTTATTTATTGTGTCAGAAGGAAATTGATAATACAGTTATAATGTATAGAAAAACCACAACTGAATTATGAGGCCATTAAAGAACTCCAGGAACGGTGAGGAATGCGGAAGAAACAACAAGGGACGCTGGGAATGCTCAGAGATTAGGAGTGCGTCAGCTCCCCTGGTGGCCAGAGTTTGCCTCTGTTTGTCTATATGTTGTGTATGTGGAAACAGCAGGGATTGTCTGCTAAGTATGTGTACCTGTAATCCGATCTGAGTCTGAGAAGAGCGGAATATAAATAAAGTGTATTATTATTATTATTATCAAGAAGCAGAACAGCTGTACAATAATCTTTGGAGTTTACAAACTCTTTCATGTGAATATGGCATCACCTGAGCAGGGCCGGTTCGTCCATTAGGCAGACTACGCAGGCACGTAGGGCGACGTCACCCGGGAGGGGCGTCGCCACCCGGGGAGCGCTGCGCTGGCTCCACCGTGTACCGCCGCCGTGCCGGCCAGGCCTCCGCAGCCGGCCTTGTGAGCCGTGCTGCGCCGCCCGGTCGGCCCGGGGCACTCCGGCTGCGTCTCCGCATGCGCTGAGCTTTTCGCACATGCGCAGAAACTTCTACAGGCGCTACTGTAGGAGCTTCTGCGCATGCGCAAAAAACTCCACGCATGCGTACTGACTCCAGAGCGCACCTCCTGCTTTGGAGCCAGTGCACACGCACGCAGTTTCGCGCATGCGCACAGATTGGTGCATGCGCACTGGGCTCCAAAGCAGGAGGCGCGATCTGGAGCCAGTGCGCGTGCACACAGATTGGGTCATGCGCACTGGGCTCCAGGGCGTGACTCGCGCTCAGGAGCAACTGGGGGGGCACAATTTTTTCCCGCGTACCCCCCCCCCCCCGGAACAGGTAGGTCCGCCCCTGCACCTGAGTGAAGGGGGAAATTGGCATGGAATCAACATTCATCCGAACTTTCCAAAGAAAACCTGCCTAATGATAGTGGACTTGATCTATATCCATTAACGTCTCTTGGATATGTTAATATGCAAATAGTGACTTCTTCTTTTAGTATCTCAAGGTCATTTTGGGCGAAACGTACATGTGTGTACTCAAAGCAAGCCCAAGAACAGCCTTCTCTTCTGCAACCAGTCACAATGACTAAGGCAGAAGAGCCCATAACTCAGTAAGTCAGCAGTCAGGGGAGAGTTATGGACCCTTTTGGAAACATGGCATGCAGGAAATGGATAGCCCGATGCCATTGGATACGGAATTAATTTCTAGCTCATCATAAAAAATGCAGGGCAGGCATTGCTTACGAATGCATTCATAAAGCTTTAATGTCCAAAAGGAATTTAGCTGGAGAAAGAAGAGATTCTATTATTAAAATGCCAAGCATTTTAGTAGGTGACTACACTCAGTGGGAAAAAACTTCCTCATGAGTAGAGTTTAGAATAGGATTGGAAAAAACCTCAACGTTGTTTTTAAAAGCCAGTGGCGGGATAGTTGTGTATGCTGTTTTATGAGTAACACATTACTAGCATGCTGATTTTCATTATGTTCTTGTCCCTTTGAAAATGGAAAAGTAAACTCCTGATTACCCCCCACAGTCTTCAGAATTATCACTAATAATGACCACATTTCTGTTGGTGCATCACAACAGTAGTTGCACTTCTTCTAGGGTTGTGCAGCAACTACCAAGGGAAAGCAGACAAACTGAGCAGCCTAATTCTCTAGTACAGACCTGGGTATCTTATGGCCCGTGGGCCAGATGTGGCCCGCCGGCCAATTCTGACTGGCCCAGAGAGAAGGGCGTCGGGGGCAGGGACATTTCTGCAAGAGGAAGGGCTGCCGCTGCCACGGCCGCCATCTCATCATGGGCTGTGGGGCCTGCCTCGGCAGACAGCCCGCCGCTCCAGACGTCGTAGGAGCGGCGGCTTTTTGTGTCTGACATCAGGAGGCGATCCGGTCCTGCAGCAGGAGCAGTCGGCGACCTGCGGTGGCTGATCACCCTGGCAACCCGGAAGACTTGATCATCTTCCGGTCGCCAGGCGATCAGCGCTGCAGGTCACCGACTGCTCCGCTACGACCGGATCACCTCCGGATAGCAGAGCACTCCAAAGCCGAGATGGCAGGCACTCCATGGCAGGACGATGAGCCGATCCGGAACGCCTCTGATGGAACGGCTGGGGGGCAAGAACGGGCAGAGGCCTGCAGCCTCCAATCGTCTGCTGCTCTGCTCTGCTGCAGCAGCGGCTGGGTCCGCTTTGTCATCCTCTGGGCTGGGTCCATTGGGCCATTCCATCTTGGGATCCTTCCTCTCTTGAGGATGTCAGCCTCCATCTTGGTTCGCACCTTGTCTTCTTGAATTTCATTTTATTTTATTTTAGTGGGTTTTTTAAATTATTTTATAATAATTTTATTATAATAATATAATAAATAATATAATGTTATATTATATTATAATTTAAATATATTATAATGTCTATATATGTACTATAATATAATAATTATGATATTAATACTATTAATATATGAATATTTCTTGATATATTAATATGTTAATATTAATTATGTGTATATAGTAAATATAGTAAGTAAATAAATAAATAATGTAGATTAGAATGTAGTTCAGCCTTTAGGTGCGGCCCTCCATAATATTTTTTGGCTCTTGTGTGGCTCCTTGGAAAAATAATTGCCCACCCCTGCTCTAGTAGCTTATTTCTTTCATGGGTGCTGTAGCTATAACAGTGTAGTTATTCCTGTGTAATCCACGAACTCTGGACAATGTTTCTGTACCATATTACAATGCTATGGCAGACACTGCAGAACC